>JAPTMW010000001.1:21835615-21849566 GCA_029822955.1 Ostorhinchus angustatus
AAGATGGACCTGTGGAGTTGAATTAATGAAGAATTCAGACCCAAGCATAGCATTTACAGTTTATGTAGACCACAGGGGAATATTCTAAAATGCATAATTCCATAAAAAAAAAAAAAAGCTAAATATCACTCCTTTTAAGGTAGGAAGGTAATTAATACTGTAAAAGACATGAAGAGGACAATAGTTGCCGAGGATAATATATCATGTAAGCAATTTCTGTAGGTTATTTCTGGTTTAGCATTAAATATTTTCATATATAAGTACTAAACCATTATGCGGTTTATATTACAGTAAATAGAGTAAATAAACATATTGTACAGTACTGTTGAGTAACTGTGGCTGCAATCAATGGTCCTGTCTTTAATTCAAGATGACCAATATGTTTTTTTCTGGGCTCATATTGATTAGTAATATTCAAGGAGGCTGGAATCTGATATGCATATGCAGTATAAATGAAAAATACTGTTTATTGGATATGTGGTTAAACTGACTGCCAAATCAGATAAAGAGCAATTCAATAATCTGCACTATTTATTGTCAGTTTTCACACTCAAGGCATTATGATTATTACTATTAGGTATTCTAATAAGATACAAACATTATTTTCTCATTTTAGTGTTGCACATCATGTGAAATAATCAAATAGTGCTATTGGCAGGTCATAGAGTGATGACAACAGTGAGACGGCTACAAGAAGCAGCATATTTTAGAATTCATTCATTTTAGTGGATAAAAAACAAAACAAAAGAATAGATAATATAAAAATATGAATATTGAATCTGCTATTTGGCCGTAGCCGATAATCAGTCTGTCCCTAGTTTCAGTTAATAGCATGCTAGAAAATACTGTTTGCTGAGTGTGCGAGTCTAAACAAGCCACTGCCAGCTTTCTGGTTATGAGCGGTTGTTAGGTGTGATTTTGTGGTGGACTGAGTCAGGTTAGTCCTCCTTTGTGGTCCTGTCTGACAGTGTGTGTCGAGCTTTTTATTAGATCATTTTCATACAGCTCACATCAACGTACTGTATGTTACACATGAAATGAAACATAATCTCACCATGTCTTCTATTAAGTGACTTTATGATCACAGTTCAGTATCAGAATTGTTGTGATAGTAACAGTTTCTGGTAATGAGTCCAAATCAGTGGTGAGCTTCCTATCATAGCTACTGCTGCGTCTTATGTTTCCAAGGCTTCATAGCCTATTAGTCTGCTCATATAACGTGAGTCCACTAATATAAAGTGAATGTGTCCCAGTGGATCACTCTGCACGCTAATGGGATGTGATGGGCTTGTGGTGTTGGACATCACGGCTTTCTGGGGCTTATAGCTTTGACTTGTGCATTGCAGTCCCACAGCTATTACACTCAGTAATTATATACACACTAGTCACCATAGTGGCCTGCCGATGCCTAAATTACAGTTGGTGAATAAACCACGCCAAAGTAAGAAAATAAAATGTCTCAAAAGCAACTTAACATACCAAACGTTTTGGCCAGTGTAAGTAGGACAGAATTGAAAACAACTCCTTAGAAACATAAAAAAGTCTATTGACAACAATGCATTTGGTTTACTTTAGAACTGAGTCTACAGAATGTCTAAGAGAATTGACAAGCGAATCCACTCTGGTTTGTTCCTTTGCTTTCGTCTCAGTGTTACAGATTACATTTTGTGATGGTTTGCAAAGGTTTGCTTCTCCAGTTTTATGCTGAAATAAATAGCCAGTTGATGATCTGTCATCGATCTTAGACATAGGATTACTTTTTGTGTTCAGAAGCTTAAAAAATTATAGATATGATCGCTACAGTTTTCTGTAGATATAGTGCTTCCTAGGTTTTCTTCCTGTCCAGCCATAACATTACACCATGGTCACAGCTGCTGTGTCGCCGCCGATCTGTCCCCTAGAAACATGAGCCTGTTTATAATCTGACCATCATTTGGACGCCGACAGCCTGTGACGCCAGACCCATGATTTACCCCAGTGGGGGTGTGTGTGTGTTTCTCACAGATAGATTTATGAGGACGTACTGTATGTGGGTGAGGATTAGGTCTTGGGGGATTGAAAGAATCCCACGATGCCTGACTTGATGTAGACCTCAGCTCACAACATCTCTTTGACAATAGTGACGCCAACTGTATGCATTTAAGACTGATATTTGAAGTTAGGTCTTGCTTAGACCTTTTGGTGTAAATTGTCTTTTTTGAAATTGTACCAATATTTAATACTGTAAATAATTGCAGGGTTTTGTTTTGGTACCAGCAAGCCACAGCTGCAGTCTTTGAAATACTGCACTTTCATGAAAGCAGCGGCAAAAGCCCCTTCACTCCTCGCCATTTCCTCAGAGGAGGATAGTTGCTGGATGTCTGAAAATATCTTTTGTGCTGGCTGTTTTTAAAAGCACCTGTTTTATATGCACCTTCTATGTTCAGATGAAGAAATTATTGAGGGAGTGTGAAAAGAAAACACTGGCAATACAGTTTTAGTGTTAATTAGAACAGTTTTAAAATATGCTGCTGTTTTTTCTGTCATGTGCAGCTGAACCTAATGCTGCCTCCTCTCAATACATTTAATATTGAAAGCCTATTGTTAAAATGTACAAGTGTGTATGAATTATCAATATGTATGCCATAGACCTGTAAAAGTAGCCACAGTTTAATACCATGGGGAAGAGTAACATAGTAACACAGTAACACAATAAAGCCAAACACTTATCCTATGTCCTCTTTTCTCACTGTGAACCTGGAATTTTTCTACACAGATGAGATTGTGTGCGTGGGTGTGTGTGTGTGGGTGTGTGTGTGTGTGTGTGTATGTATATTAGGAAAATTCTGTTTTTCAGTACAGTGAAGGAGACTCATTTCATTTTAAAAAAAACCCCCAAAACTTAACCGATCTTCACAAAACCATGCCGCCGCACCACTCTCGTTTTGTCATCTTGTCTGTCTCCGTTGACATGACTGACGGAATCTGAAATGCTCCCAAATCAGACCTTAGAGAAGATGGAGGGTCTTCCAACTCTGGCTTTGTACCTGTGACACTGTTTTGAGCTGCCATGCTGGTTCACCTTCAGCATGTTTATGGTGTGTGGACCACTTAGATGTCCGTCCACCCTGCTCATACTGTATGTGTTCCGCTTCAAGGTTCATGTGGAAGCTTAAGGCGAGTGTTTGCGTTCTTCACATAGGCTACATGCATTCATTCGGTACACCTCCATATTGTATTGAAGGTCCCAAACAAGTGTGCCGTTACACCCCTAATGTATCTATACACGCACACACGCACGCGCGCGCGCACACACACACACACACACACAAATAAAATAAACATTATATTGTTGTTGTAATATCATATACATTTAAAAAAAAAAAAAAAAAAGCTTGAGACACAAATTGATGAAGCACCAACACCAGTGTGGCTCCCCATATTGATTTTACTTGAATATGATTCAGATGCTGTCAAAATGGCGCATGTATGGGAAACCCCTGCACAGAATATGGCTGCACGCTTCATTCAGTAAATCTGGTGGTTTACTGTCAATCTGCACCAAAGCTTGTAACTGTCAAACTATAGAGACACATATCTAGCACCACTTCGCTATCATTATAGTCAGTTTAGATCCACAGCTCAGTAACAAATGCTAAACACGCAAACTGGAAACATGCTCTCCTGCGCTGTAGCTGTCTCACCAACAATTAAAATACTACTGTGAATTCCTTGTTCCTCACAGCAGTATGTGTGTGTAGGGAAAGTTAGCCATATGTGTGTCAGTTATTTACATACCAGACATATAAGATCCCCACTGCAGCCACTGTAGACTGTCACCCCTAGTATCTGTCACACACTCTAAGTCCCATGATGACACACATGAGCATATATTCACACAGCGATGCACCAATCTGTAATGAGCCTCTGGCTTTTGAAGTCTCTCCCATTTATATCAATCATGCTCTCTACTGCAACAGTTCCAAGAAAAGGCCTCCATATAGCAAGAGATGAGCATCTCATAGGAGTACAGTTAAGTTATCACAGCACTCGGTCTCATTTATCAGTGCCATTTATATTATTTTGGTTTTATCTATGTGGTGTCCGTGATGGATGGACCTTCATTCCCACATTTTGATTCTGTTTAGGTTTTAGTCTAAATTCATCCATTCCCAAACTTGAATTTAGGAAATCTTCTGTGACATTTCAAAACCTGTAGGGCAAAAAACTGGATGCAATTCATGAATATTAAAAGTAAATTAAGGATTAAAGAGATATAATACACAAAATCTGGGCTTCTTTACTTTGTGTGTTTTTTTTTTTATTTTATCAGATGATGAACAACTTATTCTGAATCTGCACTTACAAAAAAGGTTAATATAGCAGATTATTGTAAAGTCAGGACAGTAAATGAATAACACATTTTAAGTCATTTTTTGATATTTTATCACAGCTGTCAGCATGTACAATACACATTTTCATCATTTATCTGAAGTATTGCATAACGTGGGTTCAGAGCCAAACATTGTATTATTATGAAGTTTCAGCCTATAATTTATTTAGAACTTTTTTTTTTTAAGGTAAGACAGTTTTATTTTCTTCTTTAGTTTCAGACTTGTATTCATATCCAAAAAAATCATACAGTTATAATTAGAGGAAGAATATATTTGCAGGTCAGAATTCAGTACTTCTATTCAGTGCAATATTATAAAAAAGAATAATATACATTTTACAACTATTCATCCTGTTCATTATCCTGGCACTGAATGATTTTGTCCATCTCTTCCAATTCTTCTTTTATTTCTGTGTCTAAAATACCAGCATTTCCTCTCAGGTGGTTTCTCAACATTGGGGAAAAATAAAATGCGCAAGTGGAGTTAAAATAGAGCTGACCTCAACTTCCACTTAACATATGTCAGCGGATAGTCTCCTCACCGCTAAACATCATCCATCTTTCCAGACTCTCGCTGCACACAGGCTGTTTAAGCAACAGTATCATTCTAACCTACAGTGATTGTAGCTTTTGCTCTCTGAACCTTTTGACATCGACTCTTTTCAGAGACCCTAAGCAAAAGTTCATGGAGCTTTTCTCTCAGGCCAGGCCAAGTCTGAGGCCAAATTGTTTGTATTGGACTTCACTTGAAAGGGAACATCTTGTACTGTTTAATTTGTGTGTGAAAGATAACATGAATGTAAAGGTGAAGCAAAAAATGTAAAAACCTGCTGTTATAAGTCGAAAGAGTTGATCTGTCTAAAATATGTTTTCTCTGTTTTGCAGAAAATTGTGCCCACCTGCATTGGATCAGTAAGAAGTGCTCTTCAGTATGAATACAGGTAAACACACACACAAACAAACAAACCACATATCACAATATTGGGATTTGTTCATCGAGCCATTGTTTTTTTTTTTTTTGGTTGTTTTCTATTCGTTCTATTGTACTGTTGCTGCTTTCCTTTCGAGTTTGTCCACTGAACATAAAACTATTGTTGACATTATAATACTTGATAATACATAAAGTCTCTTTCCACATTTGAGGCCACTTAGCTATTTTAAAAGCTGCTATGCGTGCTAGTTTCCCTCTGCCACAGGCGTCAGTGTGTAACTCTAACCCTGACCCTGTTTCACCACTTTGGTGTTGGTCCATTTTGGGCCTCGGATATTGTGACTGAAAGCATCAATAAGTATAGTAAGCCTTTTGCTTTTAACCACAGTGGCGTATTCCTCCCTCAATACATGTCCAAAGCTCTGTTGTCAACTTGGCAGTCATCCCGCACTCAAGTGTGTATTTCAGCTGCCGAATCAATGATGAGCCATCTTTGAGCCTTCTACACACACTGCTCTGTCAGCTGCCAGTGGTAGCTTGACTCATCTTGTTTGCCTATATTTATAATATAGAATACAACACAAAAATAGCCTTGTCATGAGATGTTGTGGTTGAGTGACACAAATAACTACCAGTAATAGTACCAGAAATAGGAACTCAAATACATTTGATGGAATACAAAGCAGGTTTGTGGTGTTTAACCCCTGCACTGACCAGTTGCTTACATTTAAGTCTTGCAGTTATGTTTTCTTAGCTCCAATCATGGTTGTGTATGTATCAAATGCTTAAAATAGTAATAATAATTATTATTACTGCTGCAGGAAATGTGTCTCTTGTGCCAAAACATGTACAGTGTCTGAAGTATATCACTTCAGATATGACAATAAATACCACTCAATAGATAGGTAATTATGCATAATAAATAATATTAAGTAAAGAGTTAGATATGAGTATTTAAATTGTGTTTATGAAGTAACAATATTCTGGACGCCCAACTTTGGAGAAGCAGGGTACTTGACAAAGAAATTAAGTTGCTATGTCAGTGTTCAAAGCCACCTAACTTCTTTGACAAAAACAGACTTTTACCTCAAAGAATTTCAAGTTGTTGGTCTGTGCTGTCTGGATAGATGCTAAACCACTTGATCATATAGATAGCACATTAGTTATGCATAAGTATCGATCACCACCCTCGGAGTTGACTCTGATGCCTTGTGTTCATGCAGTTACACCCTTTTTGTTCAAATATGGTCACTTATGGACATGAAAAGCCAACACAGCGATGGTTCAAACTACTGTCGTCAAAATGACAGTTCAGAAATAAAAAGATTGTCACGGTTTTTCTGACATCATGGTACAGCATTACATAGTAGGTTACTGGAAGTTAGGAGTGCAGTGTTTTTTTAAGTGTTTCAGCCACAGTAACTTTAGATTTTTGTGCTATTAACATGTTTCTGTGTCTATTTTATTGATCATGTTCTTCATAAGGAATATGAAACAGTGATTTACTTTACTTTCCTTAATGAATATGGAGAGACTTTATAAGCTAACACAGTATTAATATCTCCAGACATCTTTGATATAACTTCTCAGTTCTGAGTTTCCATTTCTTTAAAGCAACGTATGACTTTCATCACAACTGAAGCGGAAGTGGTTTCTCACAGATTCATCAAGAAAATGAGACAGATCGCTACAACATAAAATTATACGGTCCGCCTGGGTTGTTTTAAAGAATGAGTCGGTGGATGGAGATAAAGGTGACATTTGGGTCCAGCACTCACCAAGAGACAGTGAAATTGCTGCTGCGTCAAATTCCCATTCCCATAATGCACTTCAACAAAATTTCTGAAAAGGCTCAAATGATGTTTCGGTTTGTTATGTAAACAAGCGGTCTTTGTTTATGATGGAGTCATCTTTGAAGTTGTTCACCGTTAGGGAAGTGAAACAGGTGTGTAAGCACGGAAAGACTAATGGATTAGTGATAATTAGTCTGTCACTGGGATTTTACAAGTTTGAAAAAACAATTGGGATGAAAGCCATACGCTGCTTTAAGCCGTCATGATAACTGCTACAGTAAAATTCCATCATTTTCAAAGCATGTGCTTTGCCCTTCCCTTGTCTGGGTTTTCCTTTGGGCTGGATGCAGTTGTGTGTTTTTGTGCCTGTGGATTTTTGGATTTGCATGTGCATGCTGCTGTTGCTGCTGCCTCTGTGATCACCTGCCTGGCTGTGATTTCTCAGATAGCGGAGGATGTGTTCGCAAAAGCGTGGCCTTGTCACTCATACTCTCTCCCATGAAGAGGGTCCAGAGCTCACCAAATCTAGCCACAGGTACTAACACGCACAAACACTCTGACAATTAACTGTCTAAAAAAGAAAGGTGGATAAATACAGCAGTCATGTCCTGGACGAGTGGACAAATATAAGGTAAGTTGTAGTTTAAAATGGTGGCTTAGCTTGAGCGTATTGGAGATGCTTTGAGTTAGGCTGCGGTTGCTATTTGGACTGCTGCATTTTCTAATTATTTTTTTGTGAAATTCTTTTTTTTCTTATTCATTATCTTTGACCTTAAGCTTATTTGCTTCCTCACTCTCTTACACTCTATGTCCTGTTGAACCATACCTGTCGCCTGTGTACATCTTTCCATTTGACAGGTCCTGTCACTGTTCCCTACCATCACCCTGTTGTCTTTGGAGTTTATCTCTTATTTTTTTTCCCATTGCTCTGCCATCTGCTACAGCTTTACATTGATTAATTCAACATGGCACAGCTCCATTTCTCCTGAAGAACTCTCAGAGAAATATGGAAATGTACTTGGATCAGCTTGTGTGAAGAAGCAAATGCTATCTATTTTTGTAATTATTCCTAATAAATGCTTTGGGTTTATGCTAACATACCCCCAGTGTCCAGTATATATGCCTCTTCACCCTAAACACACTTCACATTTACACTTAGAAATTGCAGGTTGAGTTAAATGGGATAACTAAGAAGTTGTTGTGTTGTCTTGTGTAGAGTTAAAGCTACTTTTTCTGTTACAGCTCGCCTTTATCAGCTGCCCGTTGCTGATCTCTGCTGAAAGAGCAGTGTTTGTTTTTGCACCTTGTCAGCACCCAGGTTTACAGCTGCTCACATGTAGACATTTTGGCTCCGTCAGCCTCCTGGACACAGTGTGTCCATCTCCTTCCCCTTTTGCAAAATCAACTGTTTCCAAAATCAGTTGACAGGGTAATTACATAGAAAAGTGCCTCTGATGCAAGGTTACTCTGCCTTAATATGAACATTAAATCATAATCATTTGGTAATTTTCCCAAAGTATTAGTTTTCTCACTTTGCTATCCTTAAAGAACAGCAGTCATAATTTTTGGAGAAATTATGACTGCCCTCTATACATAGATGAAGCCATGTAAAGACGTAAGGAGAACTATCAGTATTAATATTAACATTAACCAAAATACAAGTACTCATAAATAATACTAAACATATCCATTGCTCTCAGGATTCCCATAAACCTCTTATTTATGTGCCTGCCAGTAGTGAAAGTACTGATGGCATAGTGTGGTATTAAAATATGTATTATCAGGGCAATGTACTGAAAGTATGAGAAGTCAAAGTAGTCATGCAATAAAATGGTTCCTGTCTGTATTTTACCATAATATATAGTCTTTTAATTCACATTACTGCTGTACTCATGTGCTTGTTGCATTTTGCTGTTCTACCTGTTCATTGTTGAACTCACTGTTGTTCTTTCATATACTAATGTGTAGTTTAATCCACAGGGATACATTTGTTTTGTGTTTGTGTAAAGGTTTGAACTTTTAATGACTCTGAAAAAAACAAACCTTTTTTCAGCTTCATGACCATGCATTTTACAGCTAATTCAGGAATTTTGAAAAGTTAATTTTTCTTAAGAAGTAGGAGTTGTATAAACTTAACCCATTCATTCTTCATTCAGTTTATTATAGCAGCACATTTGGGGACAGAAGGGGATGAAAACCCATAGCCTGAAGGGTTCCTAAAGCAGTCAGAAAAATGTAGTTGAGGAAGTACAGTGTTTTCCACTTAGATGTAGTAGAGTGGAACAAAGCTGAATAAAGTGGAAATAAATAAATCAGATTTGTACTTGCATACATTACTTGGATACAGTTACATTCCATCACCTGTACTTTCTAATTCAGATCACAGAGTTCAGAGTAGATCTAATCTTATTTAGATGAGTAACAACTCTTTTCTTTGCTTTTGTTTCTGTTTTTTTCAGACCTTTTTCTTCCCCCATCTTTGAGTCTTTCTTTCTCAAGCCAATTGTTCCTGCAGTCACTTTAGGAGATGAAAACTGAAGTTTTTACTAATTACTGCTGTGTTTTCTTTTCCCCAGGGAGTGATTCTCACTCATCAGACTTGGGTAAGTCTGTTACTGAAGTCAGTAGGGACTTCTCATATTGCATAAGATGGCAGGAGCTATAAAACACCCATTGGAGACAGAAACTCTATCAAATAATGCAGCAATGTTAATGATATTAACTTTATCCTCAGATTCTTGGCGTTCACGAAGTGTCACAGATGGCCTTAAGAATGGAGATGCCAGCAGCTCATCTCTTGCAGCCAAAGGTTTCCGCAGTGTCAGACCCAATCTGCAGGACAAAAAGTCACCTACACAGGTAAAAAGGCCATACAACACTACAACAGGTTGATATATTGATTTGTAAAGTTTGTTCCAAAGATTAGAATTTGTTTATGCATTTTCATCAAATTGATGTGTCAAGGTCAGCATTTATCAAGGTTGTACTTACCATCTGATTTTTTTGTTGTTGTTGTTTGACTTTGTTTTGGTTTGATGCATTCTCATTGCCCAATAAGGATATCAATCACTTGCCAATCCCACCCCCCAGAAGAGAGAGTTTTCAGTTCTCACCCACTGGCACTAATCCACCAGCCTACAGCTCCCTCATTGCTCTGGATAATGATTTGATCCCTGGAACCATAACTTTCACTCAGACTCAGAATTCAGTTATGAAAGAATCCTACACCGTTAGTAGCACATCTGCTTATGCCTACTCAGAGATCGGTGAAAACCCCTCTGCACCTCCACCAGTCCAGCAGATACACCAGAGCACTGTCCCAGATGAAATAAACAACTGTAACACATCTACAACTGCCAGTACACGGATCCAGGAACGAAAGGTGTCCTCTCTCAAAATAACCCCCCTCACCATCCCTGACCCCCCTGCTCACCTCAATTCTTGTCTTTACCCCCAGCCTAAAACCACAGCTCCTCATCTTCCTCAGCCCACTCCCCCACCTACACAAAATAATCGCACCCTCCCCCATCCCTCAACACAGAGTGCCTCAGTTTCTGTCAACTTGGGACAAGAAGCTCCGAAACATCCCGGTCTTCAGCCTTCAAAGCCTACAGTGGAAGTCAAGGTCGTGGATCAAGCCCCTAATCAAACCTTACACGCAGCTCCTTCCCAGATGGAAATGATGAAGCCTCCTCCTGCTGTTCCTCCAAGACCCTCTCCTGCAGAACTGTTGGTACATAACTGGCTACACACTGTTACAGCAGAACAAGAAGGAAGCAGTGACTATATGAAAGTTACTATAATGCAGTATCACTCTGGTTTTATCTTGGTGACATCGTGACTGAATGAAGGACAGCATCCGTTAGTATTTTTTCATCATCTGACATCAGTAGCACTCTGAATGAACCACCTAGATGACCCGTTGTCAATTGGGAACAGTGTCCAAAATAGGGCTGCACGATACTGGAAAAAAAACTGATATTGCGATTTTTTTTAACCCTACGATATATATTGCTATATGAAATAGCTCTGTGGTGTCGACGTAAATGGTCAAACAAATTAGTTGTGTTTCCTCTCGTTGTGTCGACAGGTACAAGGCACTATCGACACAGACCATGTGTTTCAATATCATCGTCCTTGTAGGTGAAATAATTCCAGATAAGTGACGTTGCTTTTCTTTTTGGCACCAAATCTTCATTTTTCGCGATTTTTCTCTTGTTCGTTGCTCATTTTTCAATGTTGTCACCAGTGACTCGCCCTATGTGCAGGGGCGTGGTCTGCTTCGGCAAAGTGATTAAGAACAATTCCGATTGGTGGATCGCTGCATGCAGTGTGTCTGGTACCCTTGAAATTAATTGAGAACACGTTGAGTTCTTTTGCGTCCTACATTGCAGGGACCTGCTATGTAACTATTGCTCACACAAGCATCACCATGACGATGCTCAAACGGTATGTCGTGCAGCTGTAGCCCAAAATAACTTTGATATATCTGTCAATGGCAAGTAAACGGAGAAAACAATTTATTTTTTCACAGACCATAAAATTACATGTTATTCTTCTTTAAATAATCTCATGTTGTTAGTTTGCATCATTATTCATAGCATCACTGTAGACAGTTATGAAAAGATCAAATCAGATTTAAATGTTCGATTCTGACTTTTTTTCAATAACAAAACAGCCTATAGAGCAGGTAGACAGAGCTAACCAGCCAGCTACTGTTTGAATTACGCTATATGAACTGGGACCCAAGAAATCCACTGGAGCTTTGACAGTAGGCGCGTTTCCATTAAATATGTCTCGCACTAGAGCAGGAAGTGTGGATTAATGAAGAAACTGAATTGTTCCTATTTCTTTTGTGATAAAAAAAAAACATCACAGCCATTTTAGATGAAAACAGCAGAATACTCTACTAATTCCTGCTGATGATAGAGTGCAGCCTAGAAAATTCACTCCAAAGCATTTTATGGAAATCCATGTAATATGCATTTCCTTTTTTTTTTTTTTTTCAAATGTGCTTGGCATTTTATGGACATACATCTGTTGACTTGACGATGTTGGATAGGAATGGACCATGTTTTCAATAGTACCAATAAACTTAATCAGGGTGATGGTTGAGTTGGTTAGCATGGTGGACAGTGAAGGTCACAGTAGTTTCAATGTCACTGTGATTCCAAGGAAAATGTACCTATATTTAGTGTTGATTTTGGACCCTGATGGAAGGTCTGATAATAGTGTTTACTGTTGTCATACAGTACAGCCTTACACACAACACAATTGAATTACCTGAGTAGGTTTTTGTAATCTGCTACTGTATTTGTTCCTCTTCAATTTTTTGTCACTTTGTTGCCATCCAACCGATCAAACTAACTGTGTGACCTCATGTATGTGATAACCGTTTCATCGATTGTATATCAGTGTTACTGTCTGTACTTGCTGGCCTCCACACAGTTTGAACTAACCAAGCCTCTTCAGTTCACAGAGTGGTTCAGAAGATTGCACTGCAGCCTCATGACACTTCTGTTAGTCTCTTCAGCACATTCTTTGTGGCAGCGTGGCTAATGAGTGACATCACTAAGCACTCTCCTCCTTTCCTTCCTCCTTTTCCAACCAACTCCAACACCAGGGGCCTCCCTCCCCCGAACCCACAGCACGGCACTCCCCCTATCGCTTCCACAGCTCCGAATCACTCGACTACCTGTCAGGCCTAATGCCCAAGGCGCTCTCGCCCACGCCGTATGTCCCTAGTGGAGCTGGCAGCACGGCTGGTGCAGTCAGTGGGCCGAGCCTTACCGCAGTGAGCAGTGCGAGCATCGGTGGCTGCGTGTCACCTTCAGCTTCCCCCGTGACGGTGTCCGCTCTCAGCCACTACTCGTCATCCACGGCCGGTCTGCTGGACGAGCTGCAGATCTGTAGCCTGGACTCACCCAGCGCTTCACCCACACCATCGCCTACCCTCAGCCATGTCTCTGCCTACACATCCACTGCTGGCCCCGATGATGTGCTAACAACCTCTGTGGTCTCCACTGCTGCGGCAGCCACTGTCACTAACGTAATTATCGCAACAAGTCACTGCTGTAACACACATCATTAGCAAAAGACAAAAGGTTCCCTCCCTCCACTCATTTGGAAAGCTGAACCAAACCTCCACAATGTGTTTTATAACAATTTTTTTTTACCTTTCACTAACCATCAGCTGTAACCTTCCTGTAAGATAGCAGAATTAAAACTCTGCCCACTATGCTCCCCTATTATGTCAATGTGTCTCCGCTCATTACAATGCTTGTTGTGATAATTTTGC
Source organism: Ostorhinchus angustatus (assembly GCA_029822955.1). NCBI lineage: Eukaryota > Metazoa > Chordata > Actinopteri > Kurtiformes > Apogonidae > Ostorhinchus > Ostorhinchus angustatus. The sequence goes on from JAPTMW010000001.1 coordinate 21,849,010, forward strand.
TTGTCTGTGCTTTTCTTTAACTTCCAATCCATTGCAATTGGCCAGTTCATATCAAAAAATCACCATGAAACAGAACCATTTTCCAAATGAAGGTGCAGTGTTACCATTTAAAACAAGGCAGAAATGAGGCTGGATGATAATTTTATAGAGATAATGTTATTTAATCTAGACACAGGCTTCTTGTTAGACAAGCAGTTAACTTTATCTGGAAACTGGCTATGTTGTCATGGCCTGTCTCGAATGTTTGAAGTTTGTTCAATGTTATGTAGTCACGGTGTAGCAGTAATCTATGCAAAGCCAATGAATCATTTATTTTTGTTAATTTGGTCTACATGTATGTAAAAACTGCAGTTAAGTGTGTTGCTTTAGTACGAATGGGTCATTTTAATGTGTTTTTACATTGGATTTAATGTTTTTGCAGTACAGTGACCTTTCTGTAACTTCATGATTTTTTGAGGTGAACTTGCAGAATTAAAAGGCTGTGTTTTTATCCTTTTTTTTGTCTGATGAACTGATATGTACCTATGTGATGTTGAATGGGAGAGCGTTGTTCAGAC
>JAPTMW010000001.1:22118205-22132549 GCA_029822955.1 Ostorhinchus angustatus
ATGGAAAATGGCGGCTGTTCTAAGACAGCGCCGCATCAAGTTTGTACCATACAAGTATTAACAAAAATTGGGCGTACTTTTATTTTTCTCAGTGCGTAATCGATTTAAACGTAGCGTCTTTAACATGGTATTAATTTACTCTAAGCTGCCGCGTTGTATAAGCAGGACGCCGTCTTGAACGCTAACATTAGCTGAGCAGATCTGGAGATGGTAAAGGCTAGAAACAAAGCTCGAGTATCATCACTCAGTCTTGTTTTAATGTTAATGAGAATCTAATTTAAGCCTCAGCGTCCGTTTGCTGCAACAGTGTTATTACAATTTTTTTTTTAATAATGTAGACTCATTCCACATAAAAGTGGGAGACGATAACTGAAAGAGGTTGGTGAGTTTTAGTAACTGTAAATGAGTTTGTAACTTTAAATCAGTAACTCGGTGCTGAAATTACCCACAAGGAATCAAAGGGACGAGTACGTTGCTGTTTGTGGGAAACCAGTAACACAAGCTAAGTGGCTGAAGCCTATGCCTTCAGTGTTTGTTTACTATCCATCAATGGGTGTAACTTGGCGAAGTCCTTGCCATCGTTAAGTGTCTTAAACTACGTGCAGCTATTTGGACAAATCTTGGTTTTTCACCAATAATGGATGACAAGCCACGATACAGCAAGAGACTGGTAAGATACAACTGAATCTGATGTTTTGTGCATAGTTTGTTTCTTTGACTATGAGTGGATTAACTGTGATCTGATGAAACTGCATGTAGTGTTGAGAGGAAAGATCTGGTGCTTGCAATATTATATATTAAATAGATGCCAGTTATTGGAACTAAAGGTGGGACAAATTGTGTTTAAAAGTTGTCCTGAGCAATAAAATCGGCTTAATTATTGTAATGTAGTTTTAGATCATATTGCAGAACACATATATTTTATTAGGAGGAAATTAAACGATTGTGAAATGCTGGGTTCAATTTAAAAACCTTTTGCTATTCTTTTTACAGTGATTACAAATATTTAATAAACTAAGACAAATATTTAATAAATGAAGATAAATATATGTTAAAATGTATTGAATTAGTTCATGTAAAGAGTAGATATGCAATGTATGTACTAATAAATATGCTGAATATACAATTGAAACTTGCATTCTCCTTCGTCCATCTGTTGCCATAATGGCGTTATCGAAACACTTAGCAAAACTCTTGCTATTTTATGCCCTAATATATTGAAAAAATACAATCTGTTTTGCAAAATAGACATCCTAGAGGACCAACTGTAAAGACTTTACAGTTTACACTTTAAGGCAGGTTTTATAAAGTGGTCAAAATCAGATGTTAATTTTCTGTCCATCTGTTACAGAAGGGTTTTTACCATTTTTAAGCCAGAAAATTAGCTTAGAAGATTTTTTCAATCACGCATCTAACAGTGCTCATTATTCCCTGCAAAATGAGGTATCAGTGTTTCTGCTGGTAAGGTTTTGCTGTGGCGCACCACCATGGCAAAGTCCTTGTCGCCGTACCATACATACCGATAACATACCACCACACCAACAGATCAATTCCCCAGGAAACGGATATCATTCAAATTTCTACCATAAATAGTTGTGAAAGGTCAAACAAAAATGTAGTAAGGCTGTCTATCCGATACCGTTTGGCAACCCTATCAGTGTACAGATTACACCCATGTTGTTTGTTTAAAATTTATGTTGTACTTTTATTTAAATCAAAATAGATTAAACAAACTAAGTGAGAACTATATAACAAATTCAGAAGTGCTATTACAGATGTATTACAACTTTTTGACATTGTTTTAAAATGGAGTGAATAAAGTGCAGGAAGATTGCAGCAGCATTTCCTATATTAGATAAATATTATAATCTAAATAAAGTTAAATTGCAGGAATCAGAGTCCAAGTAGTGATTTTTAAATGTATGAGCTAAAAAAAAACCCTGATGATATGATTATGTGCAGAAATGTCAAGTAATTTTGTAACTGATCAAGTAACTAATAATAAGTCAGTAATCAGCTGACCTTTTAAAGAAGAGGAGCAAGATTGTGAAGGAATGGGGTAAAAGTTAAAAACACATCATTACTACATTTTATTATCATGAAACATGAATTCTCTCAGTAGTGACACTAAAACATTGGACTGGGTAATGAGGTACCCACATACTGAACCAGTACGAGTTCATATGACAGATGGAGATGAGAGATTATGGACCACTGTAGCGCTGGCGACTCAGCCCTGGATTATCCCTGTGTCACCTATTGACCTGAGACACCTCCCAAAGCAGCCTTATCACTCCATCACCTACTGTTCACGTCAGTGTTTAACATTAGAAAAATCAACAGTAAATCATCTTATATACTCTGTTATAATGCTAGAGGGACATTGTGTCTTTTGAACTCAGTGTTTGCTTTAACTGGTCAATTGAAAAAAGTTAGGTCATAGGTGTGGTGGGGAAAAAGAGAAATGTTTATTAAAATCTGCATGAGAAAATCCTTGTGCAGTCTTTTGTAATTTGTTGTGTATTTATTTTTCAGTTCTCAGTCCTTTTTTTTTCTCTTCACAGCGGGCTGGTACCCGGCGACGTTACCATGACGATGGTATCTCTGATGAGGAAATTGATGGACGAAGGATGTTTGATCTGGAGGAGAAAGTCCACAGTCACAGGTTTAACTCTGACCGTGTCCTCCGCATGGAGGGAAAAGGTAAGTAGTCAGTGAATTCTGTTAGGACTATGACTAGGGCTGGGCAATAAAACGATAACGATGTATATCGTGAAATAACTTCCTCGATTTGAAATGAGACATGCTTGATACAATTTCTATAGAATTCATTCGTCCATGTTTTGACAGACATAAGAACAGCCAATCATAATTCAGTATCGCTGCACTGAACCAATCACACTAGCGCCACGTCACATTAGATTGACACATACAGTGCAGGTGTAAGAGCAGCCGCAACACACACACTAATGTTTGGACTACAGCGGGAGGTAATGAGTGTTCCCTCAGGAGAAAATTTAACCAAGAACTTGGACGACCAGGTTACTGAAAAGTAGGGGTGTAACAGTGCACTTGTTTCTACTGAATTGTTTCAGTTTGGGGCCTTCAATACAATGCGGAGGTGTACCCAATGAATACATGTAGCCTATGTGAAGAACGCAAACCGTCGCCTTTCCACATGAACCTTTTTGTAATGAACATTTTATTTATTTGGAGTTGACCAACAAATTTAACGGTCTGTTTTGTTTGTGTTCTCTTTTAAATCTTGAACGCTTTTTCCTGCTGGTCAGACTTTTAGTATAATTTTAAATATAAGTACCTGTTTTATAACAGTTGTATAATCTTCTTCAGCACATCTGTCATGTTTAACATCTGACAGAAAAGAAATCATATTTAAATCAAAAATAACCTTCTGATGTCTTCACACCTAAGTTATGAGTAATGGAAAATTTAAGTTGACAAAAATAGTGATTTGATTTATATCGTGATACATATCAATACCGTCTCATATGAAAAAAATATTGTGATATGATTTTTTTTTTCCATATTTCCCATCCCTAACTATGACACAAGGATGTGGGAGGATTTGTTGGTCTCATTTGTCTGTTTTTCTTTCTTAGATTTCACGTACGAGTTTGTCCAGAGAGGGGGGCTGAGAGATCCAATCATCTTTGACAAGCCTGGTGGATTAGGAATCAAGTAAGTATCCTCATCATCTTCGTCTGCCTTCACCTTTAGTGCTTTTCCTCTGGCTGTGTCTTAATGAGAAATGCATATCAACGACTTGAGTGGAGTGTGAGGTAACTGCATTGAGACACAAGTCGTCACAGTCACAAGGAGAACATCATTACAAATGAACATTGTATGCAACATTTAAAAAGTGTCCTTACAAGTACATAAGTACAGCCTTTTTGAGATTTTTTTTTGTCTGGTTTAATACTTGAAAACCTTGCAGAATTGTGCTTTGCTGTTTCTCCTCTCCTTTATAACAGCATTTTTAACAGGTGTCTGTAAAATATAATCCAACTGAAACATTTTTCTTTTCACAGGATGCCTGACTCTGACTTCACCGTCAATGATGTCAAGTTGTTTGTTGGTAAGAATTGTTGGTAGAAATTGATATCCTGTCAATCAAACAGTAGTAAACGGGAGTAAAACTAAAGCAATGAGTGTGTTTAACAATTGTTGTTTGGTAAACGATGCCAAGAATAAAAATAATTGTTGCTGTACATTATCATTTTAGTTAGTTTTGGCTAATTCTGATAGAGAGGAATCATGTTTTTTGTGTGATCTACAGTGAACGGATATTAATGGTATTTAATTTGTAAGACACCGAAGTGATACGCACGTTTAAATCCTCTTCTATTTCTCTCTACTCTCAGGTAGCAGACGTATGATCGATGTAATGGATGTGAGTACTCAAAAAGGAACCGAAATGTCCATGGCTCAGTGGACGCGATACTATGACACTCCACCATCTCAGAGAGAGAAGCTCTATAACGTCATCAGCCTGGAGTTCAGCCACACCAAGCTGGAGAATCTGGTTAAAAGACCCACCACAGTATGTGCACACACTTCTCTAGAACAAGACAGGAGTCACATGCAGAATATGTACCTACTTCCTACTTTTCAATCTTATATTTTTCTGTGTAGGTGGATCTGATTGACTGGGTGGACAACATGTGGCCTCGCCACTTGAAAGAGAGACAGAGAGACTCAACCAACTCGATCAATGACATGCAGTATCCCAAAGTGCAGAAGTAAGTCTCTATCCATCTCCAGCCTGGGTTACTCTCCTCTAGAGACAAATATAAAAAGACATTCCTTTAAATTCTTGTCTTCTGGAAACATCATTAATCATCCTTTCTGTGTGTGTAGATACTGTCTGATGAGTGTTGAAGGCTGCTACACAGACTTTCACATTGACTTCGGAGGGACCTCTGTCTGGTACCACATACTGAGAGGAAGCAAGGTGCACAGTTTGACAACCCTATATTTCATTACATCACGGCCTTGTGTTTCTGGTGCATATCCTTTTATAGGGCACTAAAACTGCTGTACAGGCTGTCTGCTTTTATTTCACCAGCCATGAGCCAGCATGTCCAGCATCTTCATCATCATCGTCTTTGTTAGCAATTTCTTCAAACATCGTCTCTAACAAAACTACTAATTGAATTTATGCATCTTCCTTGGGAAAATGTTTACAAAGTTTGCTCACAGTTCTGAGAAATTTAGAATTTCTGACAAATATTTGAAATGCTAAAAAATGTGCCTTTACTTCTAATGGTCCATATTTTAATGGCTTATAATATCAGTATAGTTGCTGTTGAGCACTGATAGGAAGTCATATATGGGCTTTGATTTAATTAGTTGAGTTCTCCTCCAGGGAAAGTACCACCCACTTCTATTCGGAGATTGATCTCCTGCCTCAAGACCATAGGACTTTAACATTGGCAGAACCTGACAACCTCACAAATTCAACTTGCTATTGATTATTGATAAAACATGCTGGTGAGATACAGGGATATTGGTAGTATTTTTGAAATAATTTAATTCTATCAAATATTGCAAACGTCAGCAGGTTTAACCAGCGATGAAACATGCTGTGATCTTCATCGGTGCAGAGATTGTTTTTACTGAAGTTGTTTGTCCTCAGGTGTTCTGGCTGATCCCTCCCACCCCTCAGAACCTTGAGCTGTATGAGAACTGGGTGCTGTCAGGAAAACAGGGGGATGTTTTCTTAGGAGACAGAGCATTCGACTGCCAGAGGATTGAACTGAAACAAGGCTTCACCTTCATTATACCCTCAGGTTTGCATTAGCGCTCATGTTGGGATGAAAGCTGAGCCCACCCACTCATTTCTGTCAGTTGAAAGTAGATCTCTTCTCCTTGCCAGCTACTTCTCTCCCTTTTCTACCACTCATATATGCTGCATCCAACCAGTGTTTTCCATTTGAACCATGTCTGCATGGAAAATATTTAACAACCAGTATTTTCTATTATTATACAAAGTCTATTAAGGAATATTACATTTTCCTTTTTGTCGTTATTTACTCGTCTATTTTTGTTGCCTGATGAAAACTAATACACATCCCGGGAATGTATGATTTTAGTTCAACAGTAGTGTATATGTGTACTTGAAATGGGTATGGGAATCATAACTGATTTATTACACGTTTCACTATTAACAAATGCATGTTTATTTGATACAAATTTGTCAAATGTCTTATTTATAACAAATTCTGTTTTATACGTAACACGATGCATAGATTAAAAATTGTGCACACTAAATTGCTGGCTACATATTCTATAATATGCTGCTTGAAGTGAATTTTCAAGACCCATGAGGTGTGTGTTTCATTGTTTTTTGTTTTTTTTTTAAAGGAAATTCTTGTTCACATTTCTTAGAATATTATATCCTGTATGTTTTTAAAATATGTTCTGTGTAAATGGTGAAATGACATCAAATCGTGTATGATGAGGGATGTATGTAGAATTATTGGAGGAATCCAGTTGAACAGTTTTTCATCATAATGGTATATTAATGTGTCTGTGTATGTTGTTTCAGGGTGGATTCATGCAGTCTACACCCCTGTGGACTCCATGGTGTTCGGAGGAAATTTCCTACATAGCTTCAACATCTCAACACAGCTTAACATCTGTAATATAGAGGATCGCACACGGGTTGGTGAAAACAAACAATCTGATACAAGCTGGAAATCAAAAAAGGTCATTGATTTTTAAATGAGTAGTAGGGCTGCAACTAATGACTATCTCAATAGTCGACTGGTCAGATTATGAATTGCAAAAAAATAACAAACAGTGGCTCTTATTTATATTCATTGCAACAATAAAATACTGTAGCTTCAGACTGGAGAAGGATAGATGTGGGTTTATTTCACACTGGTCACTGTATTGGAAGAAATGTATTGGTTAGTGTTGTCTGCAACCACACTGAAATAACAGAAAGGAAAATATTTGGGAAACTTAATCTGTGTCTCGGTCTCTTTCTGTCTTTCTTCCTGCTCGCACCTCTCTCACATACACCACCTCACTGGCTCCACCCCCATACCTTTTTGATCCACTCACATATTCATTATAGCCCTATACACAATCACTGTATTAGACAGTAACTGCCAAACTTCCAAACAGTATCAATAACAGAACACTGCAGCGTTGATACAATACATTTCATGTTTAGACTGGGTCAGAGCAGTACTGTGTTGCAGAGTACACGTCTACTTTTTCTGCAAAAAGCCGTCCATGGCTCTTGTACTCTTCTCAATGCTGCATAAATGTCATGATGAAATTGTTAGACAAAATGACAACATGACTCTTTAAACTGTCATGATTCTTCACACACACACGCACTAATGGACTCGCTACTAGTACCAGAGCTAATTATTTCACAAGGTGCACCTAAATCTTCCAAAACATGTTTCCTCTGTAAATGTTCATGCATAGTTGAAGTGGCCCCATGGTACACCAGGCTCAGTTTACAGATTTGACATGTGACTGTTTTCTTGGTTGTGTCTCATACGAAATGTTCTCAAACTTTGGACAGTTTATTTCTCATTGCCTCACTTCAGCTGTCTTTTACCCGCTGGTCATAATGTTGCCTTCATGTACTATCGGAAAGACGATCCTTTCCCCTTGTAAATTTGAAATTACCAGTGCGTTGTGTTCAAGTGCTTTTGTTGTCATAGCGAAATAAAAAATTGGTTGAGACACAATTTATCGTAACCTGCTACGTAACAGAAGATGAATGAATGGAAAAAAAAAAATGCTGTAGCAGATTAACACGTCCAAAACTAAGTTTTATCCTCAAAGGTCGCAGGAGTGTGTGTGTGTAGATAGATAGATAGATAGATACGAACAACCAATCATCCTCACATTCACACCTATGGGTAATTTAGCTGAACTAATTCATTTATTAATGCATGTCTTTGTCTTTGAGAGAACCCACACACACGGGGAGAACATGCAAACTCCTACATTTTTGTTTTTTTTTTGCAAAATTGTGCTTTGCAAATTGTGTATACTATAAATATGCAAAATCACCTACTAATAGCAGCACAATGTTTATAAAAGCAGCGTCTATCATTTGCCATTAATCCCCTTGTTGCTCTCTGCCATTTTGAAAAGGTCAGAGGTTATTTTCATCTCGGCAACTCATGTATCAAAATGTTTTCCCAGTTCTCCAGTGGAAAATATGACATGATGGGGCGTTCAGGTGCAATTTTCGAGTTCGTGAGTAGTATTTACCATAATTCCCATAGCACATGAAGGCAGCATTAGTGTGCATCAAAGATTTGGGAAAAGTAAGATGTATCACGCTGGGCTACTTCAGTTGGCTACGTGGAAACATTGTTTAGCATGGGATGCATGTTGTGGGAAACACAGTGATGTCACTAACGATCCGTTGACTGCTTAATTAGTTGTTGACTAATTTTGCCATCAATTATTAGTTGACTTGTCGTTACAGCTCTAATGAGTAATGTATGTCTTTCTCCACTGCTGCAGGTGCCAGTGAAGTTTCGTTACCCTTTCTATTATGAAATGTGTTGGTACGTTTTGGAGCGCTACATCTTCAGCCTCACAAAGACGTCCTACCTTACACCAGAGTTTCAGAAACACTCCCTGGGCATTGGTAGGAACACATAGATACAAGATAGAACAAATGAATGATTGGTTTGTTTGTGTGTTCAGTTATAGAAGAATCGCGTGTCTTTACTCAGGTCTGAAAAAACCGTCCAATGTGGACCCATCCAGTGAGCAGGTGAAGGAGGACAGTTCCAGTGATGAAGATGCAGAGCAGCAGTCAGACAAACCAGGGGTTAAAGTTCATCTGACTCCCTTTGAGCTGGAGGGTCTGTGGAACTTGCTGGGCAAACTGGAGACCCTGCCCTCTAACAAGAAGTGTGTCCCAGCAGGGATACACAATGCCCCAGCACTCACTACACACATCAGGGTGGGTACACTCTGGGTTCTATTTCCTCAGACATAATCCTGTCAGTGTGCTTGTTTTTCTGTGGTGACGCAATACATTTGTTGTCCTCTCAAACTACAGGCACTACTGAAGGAGCATGCTAATGACAATCCCAAACTGTCCTACACAGGAAAACCCATCGTCAAGTGGCCAAAAAGGGTAAGCAGCCACACAGGAAACAACAGTAATGATGTCCTATGGTGGCTTATTGATTTTACAAGTGTGATCTATGACATTTGGTCTGTTTTTTTTTTTTTAATTATTCCCCCCCCCCATTAGCCATCCTGGTATCAGCCGCCTCCTCCACCACCGCCTCCTCCTCGTCCAAAATTGGCCACTACACCTATTGTCCCACGACCTCAGAAACCTGCCTCTTCTATGTCTGTGTTGCGGCGTCGCAGAGTTAGGTAATGAGACACATGTACTGTATACATTTTGGCATTTTTTTTTTTTTTTACCCAGCCAGTATTTGAAGACTCAGTTTTACTTATTCATGGTGACTTTAATCACAGCTTTTAATAGAGACCCGGCTATTGTAAATGATTCCAGATTTTTATTTGAGGAAATACTTTCAATTAGATTTTTGGATTTGTATGGATATGCATGCAGTTTTTGTTTTTTTTTATTAGAGCAGTTTTAAGCAATTTAAGTGAATTGTCAACTTCACACAAAATAAAATGTGAAGTGTTTTTCCATCAGCTTCTTTTCAAATAAACTATACTGCATAGGAAACCTTTTACACAACTATAATAAATGGAGTAGAAGAAGCCGAGCTATCTATGGATAAGACACTTTAATCCTTTGGTTTTCTTGTCAGTTCACACACTTGTAGCAACATACCAGCTATATTTACACTTGTTTTTGGAATATATTGTACAGCACAATACTGGAAACATTTTCTCCACTAGAGGTGGAGACAGCTGATCATTCATTTGAGCAAAATCTTTGCAACATCAGACCTTATTCAGCAAAGGTCCTTCCATTTCTTGTTCACTTCATTAACTCTTTGAAAAAGACTCAAATCAACTCAAGTTGGTGTAAAACCTTTTTGTTTATTTTTTCACCTTTTTTCATGCTGTATTTCTGAATGCACATAAAATACATTTAAGGAAAGATGAGATGAGAGTTGTGATTCTCTTCTTCTCAGATGTAAGCGCTGTGAGGCCTGTATGAGACCAGAGTGTGGAGACTGTAATTTCTGCAGAGACATGAAGAAGTTTGGAGGACCTGGAAAGCTTAAGCAGACCTGTGTGCTCCGACAGTGTCTTTCTGTGAGTCACTATTTTTAATGTCAGACTAATAGGTCATTTTTTATCTGGGTCTAGTTTCTAACTTTGTCCTCTATCTTTGCAGCCTGGTCTTCCTCTGTCTGCTGTCTGTGAAATCTGCAAAGATCCTAATCAGGAGGACAGCGGTGACCCCTCCCTCACTCTGATGGAATGTTCCAACTGTGCTCAGATTGTTCATCCTGCCTGTCTTACGGTATGAAACATTATGCATACACATTCAATTTCTTCACAAAGGCTTATTTACTGACATTGAAGCTGCATAACAGGAAGTCAAAAAGAGAAAAGACAAGTCTAAATAAAAAAAAAAAAAAATAGGTTTCCTAATTCATTAAAATACTCTACTTACCAAATTTTGAGAACTGAAAGTAGAATTCCTTGAAACATATTTAGAGAGGCCTGCCACAGAACAACTGTGTCCAGGGTTTTCTGTTGTTTCATGTCGTTACATCCAGTTTTAGATTCAGATCTAGACAGTAATTTTTTAACCCCAAAAGATGGTTCCGCCTGCACAAGCCCTTAGTAAATCTGACCTGGTTATTGTTCTTCCTTCTCATCCCATACATTAGAATGAACTTAAATACTGGTTTTATTTATGAGCATTTTATTTGTTTTAATAGGGGGCAGTGTTACATTAGGACTCTTTAAGCATAATATTTTTTTTTCTCATTAATAAATGGGTAAAACAAAACTCAAATCGTGTTTGTACCTCTCTGCTTTTACACCGATTAGGTTCATAGTTCCTTTCTCACTCTTTCACTTTTTTTTTTTTTTTTACTATAAAATGTCTCAATCTGTCTCTGTAGGTCCAAGGAGAAGGTGTTGTAAATAAAGATCTGCCCAGCTGCTGGGAGTGTCCAAAGTGTGTCCAAGGAATCACTGACCAAGAGGTGCGTAATGTCCTGTACACACTCCAAGTCTCAGGGTGTCCTACACCTTCTCTCGTATGAATGTATGTTAAATGCAGCTACACAGTCTTAACAGCTCAAACACTGGCGCTCTGTAATAACATGCCGTGTGCACACACTTGTTGTAGTGTGTCAAAGCTAATGGGTATTATATGTCTCCTGTCTGTTTGTTATTATTTCAACTTTTGATTTCCGTTGCTTTATTATTTTCTGTTTTATTTAATTTGAATCCGTCAGTCATCAGGCAGCGATGAATCTGCCGGCCCCCAGCAGCACATCCGTTCCCGCGGCCCCCTGGTCCTCAGGCTAGGCCCCGGGCCCTCTGCTACCATAGGGGGTCCTGTGGGTTCCCAGCATGATGGGGAGGTGGTCCGTTGTGGTTTCTTCCCTCCTCCTCCTCTTCCTTCCTGCTCTTCTTCCTCAGCGTCACTTCTCTTGGTGGCGGCTCCTCTGCCTTCTCAGCCAATCAGCTTGAGACTGGTGAGAGGTGCCGCCTACTCTGCCAACATCCATCCGTCTGTCGCGTGCTCCCCCTCCCTTATTTTCCTTTCCATCTTCTTCAAGTGAAGAGACACAACTTCTGCTCTGAATTTACTCAACTTAAAAAAAACTCTAAAACATTCATTTAAATCAGGGGTGTTAAATTCATTTTAGTTTAGGTTCCACATTCAGCCCAATTTGACCTCTGGTGGGTCAGACCAGTACAATACAGTCATAGTAACCTATAAATAATGACGCATCCAAGCATTTCTCTTCTTAAATTACATGACGAATATGTTTACATATACAAATCAGCCTTTAAAAAATCTGAATAACCTCAACAACCATGAACAACCTGACATGTCATTAGAAAAATAATGCAATTTTAATATTACCTATCAGTTTATCATTTATACATGTGTATTAGAACTTACAGATCACAGTGGATCTACAAATACACAAAACATTTAGTAACAGGCAGAATATTATTACCATTGCACTTAAGACATTTCAAGTTGTTCATATTTGATCATGTTATTTACATTTTTTGTGAAAGGATAGTTTGTAAATGTAGCTATTTTCATGTAATTTTTCACTAAAACCAAGAGAAAAAATTGGAGTGGTCATTGTATGTTGTTACGATACTATTTTATTGGACTAACCCACTTGAGATCATATTGGTCTGTATGTGGCCTCTAAACTAAAATGATTGTGACAGATTGTTAATATCTCAGTGTAATTTTTGCATTTCACAAATTTCTCCAACGGGCTGGATTGGACCCTTTGGTGGGTCAGTTTTGGCCCACGGGCCGTATGTTTGACACCCCTGGTTAAATGATTTTGTCATAGTTTATACAGGAGTCGTTCCTCTTCACTGTTTGCTGTTTTATTTTTCAGGCTGTTATCCACTGTGCAGCTTTCTCTTATCCATACTTTATTATTGACTTTATTTTACCAGTTTTAGACTCAGTACAGTTGTCAGTGTGTGCACCTTGTGTTTAGCAGTTAAAATCGAATCTATCTGATCAGTCATTCACCTATAAGCTTGTAGAGAATTTTGTTTGCACTTTACAGCTGTTTTTTGTCGGTGTGTGCCGATCTATTGATTAAGTCAGTAGGGCTGGGTAATGGTAAGAATCATTACGTATCATGTTACAGCAGGGGTGTCAAAGTCATTTTAGTTCAGGGGCCACATACTGCCCTGTGTGATCTCAAGTGGGCCAGAACAGTAAAATAATAGCCTAATCCAAAATTTTCTCATTGTTTTAGTGTGAAAGTTAAATTGCATTATAAAAATGTGAATAACCTGAACAACCTGAAATATCTTTTGAAAAATAAGTGCAGTTTCAATAATATTATGTCTCAGCTCGTTATCATTAACAGTGGATCTTTAAATGCAGAAAAACATTTAGTAACAGGCGTAAGAGTTAAAATTGCACTTATTTTTTTTAAAGACATTTCATGTTGTTCATATTTACTCAGGTTATTCACATTTTATTGTAACAGGATCATTTAATATTTCCATAATATAAATGCACTTTTTTCACATTAAAAGCAAAGAGAACAGTTGGTGTTATTATTTATATGGTGTTATGCTATTATTTTACTTGATATCACACTTGAGTTGTATGTGACCCCTGAACACCCTTAACTGTTTGTAGTGTTAGTGTAATTTTAACACTTCACAAATCCTTCCTGCGGTCCAGATTGGACCATTTGGCAGGCCGGTTTTCTTATGTTTGACACCCCCATGTTACAGGGATTGTAATGTCACAGTCTGGAGTGGTAACCTGTGTCAGTAGTTTATAACGCCACCATATGCATGAAATCTGAGATTAAAAAAAAAAGAACTTTACTCTGTAATGATAGCAAAATCTGCATTATTTATTTATTTTTTACAATTGCTTATGATCTAAGATAATAGTGGAGCATTTTATTTAGTCTGAAGAAAAAGAACATTTTTATATATATAGTAAAAAAAAAAGCCACTTCTGTTGATGCATGTAAAATATTAATGAAAAAGTGGTAGCATAATAATCAGTGCATTGTCCCGGTGAAGTATATTAACAGTCCAGTGATACTGGTTTGTCCATTGGAAGGAGGTTAGAGAAGCTGACACTGACAATAGTCTACTGTCGCTGTGGACAATGAAATGTTGCTGTGACACTTTGCACTGTCTGTCACTTATGTTCACTGATTCCTCCATCACTGTGGTGCGAACTGATTTTGGCAGTTTTAAGAAAGTAAAGGGTTTTGCTAGTGTGCCACTGTAACTCTTTTTGTTTACTGTGAGATAAAAAAATTACAGTGTTATCTGCTCATACCAGAGGTTTTAACAAAAGCTAAACCTCAAACCTTTAGGCATGTCCTTCATTTTTCTGCTTTGTCTCGTCAGGGGTTACAGCCTCTTTTAAAAACCGCTCAAACATTTCACTTCATGGTCCATATTCTAACTAGAAAGCTGTAATAAAGACTATCAGAAAGTAATTTATGGAGTGAATATTAGATGTGTGGGTAGGTCTTCTCATCAGTTATTGTCTGTTTACCATAACATTTCTGTATTTAATGTATTCATGTACTGGAATGTGGTAACAGTTAAACTTTTAAAAAGTTTGTATAAAAATCCACAAAATGCTTTTCGTCAAATTTTTTAGGCTTAAGAATTGATGATGAAAGGGATG
>JAPTMW010000001.1:22679607-22696062 GCA_029822955.1 Ostorhinchus angustatus
TCTTCCTATAAATGCAGATCCCCTTATGTGGTGGAAAAGCCGGGCCCTGGTGGACCCCAGCCTCACCAAAGTCATGGCATAGAAGCACCATTTAGTGGAAACAAAGGATGGAGTATTTTCTCTAAGGTAGAACTAATATCAGAGAGAAGTCGCCTCCAGATGCAAAAGTTAGATCACTCAGATCACGGGATAAGAAGGAGAGGCAGTAGAACCCACAAAGGATGAAACTGCTTTATTAGTTCAGGGATGTCTTTAATTTTGTTCACACCATTAAATATGAAGTTAAATGGCATACCCGTCTATGCTGTTCTACTCCATGCAACTGCAACCGTAAAACTTGGGATCCTTGCATACCCACCCCTGCCAGATGCAAGGGCTAGGTGCTAGGAAGAGGTCATTCAGATTGCCTGCACTCTGCTAGGCCACTGACTAGGATCTCAACATCATCCTGGCCAGGCCTGAGGCTGACTGGCCAAGGGGCACAGTGAATCAATGTTCACATTGACATGACCCCCAGCACACTCTCCCCAAAGCAGGTACTGGTGGCTATGTTCACACTATAGAACCTGGTAAAGGTATTTGGCATCGCCCATGTGGCAGCAGCACACACTTCTGAAAGGGCAGCCCTGCGCCACAAGGCCCAGGAGGTGGATACGCCCCATGTAGAGTGCCTCCGGCACTGGCTTACTCATCTCACTGTATGCTCGGTGGATCGCCTCCACCACCCAGTGAGAAAGCCTAGCCTTAGATTCCCCGACGCTGAGGCTGGAAACAGACGAACAGCCAATCAGTCTTCCTGAATGCAGCTGTACGCCAAATATAAATTTTAAGTGCCCTAACCCGGCACAGCACTGACCATTCCCCACCCCTGCTTGCACTCTGAGAGGGCCTAAGGGCTCGCAGCTCCACTGATTGATTTATGTGAAAATCAGTGAGCACCTTAGGTAAGAATGCTGGATTTGTACGGAGGATAACCCCTGCATCTTTTGGAAGGAATTGGCAGCAACTCTCCTGCACAGAGAGAGCATGCAGTTCTCCTACCCTCTTAGCAGATGTGATTGCCAGGAGGAAAGCCAGCTTGAGTAACAGCCACTGAAGGCACACAGTTCCCAGGGGCTCAAAGGGCACTTGTCCCAAATCTGACAGGACCCTACCCAGGTCCCATGTCGGGATGGTCAGGCTCTGTGCCCCCTTGAGGAACTGTGCTATGAGGCTAGCATCCTGTGCAGCTTAGCCTCACCAGCATGAGAGGCTTTTATGGCCGGTACTACACCTCTCAGGGTGGAGATGGATTTACCTGATTCGAGGAGCTCTTGCAGGTATCTCAGTACCTCTGGAGCCGAGTATGACATTGCGTCAAACTGGTTAGCATTGCACCATGATACAAACAGCTCCTACCGATTGGAGTATGCTGTTCTTGTTGAGGGGGCTCCAGCATTCTGCAAGGTATGAACCATCAAACCTGATAACCCCATGTTTAATAAGCTGGCCCTCTCAGTGGCCAGGCCCAGAGATTCAGCTCCTGCGGAAAGGGGTGAACAGGGTCCCCTGCACCAGGCTCAACAAGTCCTGGCTAGCTGGGAGTTTCCATGGTGTCCCCTACAACAGTGTTGTCATCCATGAGAACCATGTCATGTGTGGCCAATCTGGTGCCACCAGAATCACATGAATTTCATCCTGAGAGATCCTTTGCCGCAGGTTGTACAGGAGGCTGAATGGGGGAAAGCATACAGCAGCCCCTGAGGCCACTGGTGTGCCATGGCATCGCAGCCCAGGGGAGGCGAATCTCTCTCGATGGAGTTATACAGTGGGCAGTGAGCATTCTCGCTCGAGGAAAACAGGTCGGCCACCACTCTTCCAAAGCGGTGCCAGGTTTCCTCCACCACTACCAGATGGAGCCTCCAGTTCCCTGGATGCGGTCCCGTCCTGGAAAGAAGGTCTGCCACCACGTTCACCACACCAGGCACATGCATCGCCCTGAGTGACAGGAACTGCTTGAATGCCTATGTCCACAGTCTGTGTGCTATCCTGCTCAGGCACAGAAAGCCCACGCTTCCCTGCATGTTTATATATGCAGCTGCTGTAGGGCTGTCGGTTCTTACAAGCACATGGCAGCCCTGCAGTACTGGGAAGAAATGCACCAGGGCCAGTTGGATTGCCCTCAGCTCCAAGACGTTGATATGGCGGCAGCGCCACAGGGCTGCGCAATGTCCCCTGGTCCCTCTGCCCTCGTGGATGGCACCCCACCCTTCGAGGGATGCATCCACACAGACTACCTGATGGC
Organism: Ostorhinchus angustatus; assembly: GCA_029822955.1. NCBI lineage: Eukaryota > Metazoa > Chordata > Actinopteri > Kurtiformes > Apogonidae > Ostorhinchus > Ostorhinchus angustatus. Next base: position 22,681,892 of record JAPTMW010000001.1, read on the forward strand.
GCAGCACTAGGCCCAGCCTGCTGCCTTTCGCCAAGTTCTCCAGGTCCTTCCACCATTTGAGAGGTGTGCACAACTTCCCAGTAAAAAACACCAATGCCCACTGATGCTTCTGGGGCCAGAACCCCGAGCCATACAGGTACCTCTGTACTGGCGGGATGTGCAGGACAGCTAGTGGCACTGCCAGTACAGCAGTGGTCATGAGACCTAACAGGTGAAGACACAGCTTCCATGTGACTCTGGCCCCCAGGTGAAACTGCTCCAGACATTCCCAGAGGGAATCCTGCCTGGCCTGAGTCAGTGTTACCAACCCAGTCCTGGTATCCAGCCAGATACTGAGGAACTGGGTTGCCTGAGATGGCTGCAGGCTGCACTTTTATTGTTGATGTGCAGACCCAGATACCGGATGTGCATCAAAAACATCTGGACATCGCGACGACACTACTCCTCTGTCTGAGTGCATTTGAGCCAATCATCCAGGTAATTCATTATCCTGAGACCATGCTGCCACAGAGGCCCTAAGGTCGCATCCATACACCTGGTGCAGGTGCAGGGAGCTAGCGATATCCCAAAGGGGAGGACTCAGAATTCAAAGATCTTGCTGTTGAAGGCAAACCTGAGGAATCTTCTGTGGCCCTCCCAAATTGGAATTTGGAAATATGCATCCTTGCGGTTGACTGTTGTAAACCAATCTCCCACAAGGATCGCTTGTTTCACCTGTGGTATGGACAACATCTTGCACTTCAGGGGCCAAAGAAACTTGTTTAGGCTCCTGAGGTCCAAAATAGACCGGAGTGTCCCATTGTATTTTGGGATTAGAAAATAATGTGAATAGAACCCTGCCCTGCCTGCCCCACTTCTCTGATGGCCCTCTTTGCCAGGAGACTGGACACCTCTGAGTGCAAGATTTCTCTGCATTGGTGATCCACCACAATGGTAAAAACAGGTACTGAAGTCACAGGAGGGGTGCTCAAAAACTGGAGACGATACCCCTGAGTCATTGTTGAAACAACCCAGGGGTCCACCCCCAGGGACTCTCATGCTGCATCAGGCTCCTGAGGATTTAGGCCAATGGGGAAAAACAAAATCAAAACTGGGACTTGGGGTGCTTTTCCCCCTCACCCTCTTTGTTCTTTCCTGCTGCACCACCCTGCCTCCAGCCGGACCCTCAGTCGAGCCTCCTGTGCCTGCTGGATCATTACCGTTTTATCCAGCCCTAACATAGCTGTCAGCTCCAGAGGCAGCCTGAGCAGACATGCCCTGTCGTCAGGCTGCAACCGGGACTGCTACAGCCACAGATGATGACGTGCTTTCCAGCTCTCTCATAAGCTTGGGGAGAAGTGAGGAAACCTGCTGCAGTTCCTCTACGAGCTGCCCCCCCCCCCCGGGGGCAAATGCACCACCTCGTCTGGGCCAGACCCAGACCCCCCCCGACTGTGTGCATAGTAAGGGGGCCTGGAGCAGAACCCATGCCAGCCTACCCAGTTTCTACAGCTGTAGGCTTGTACCACTTGGTACCCTGTAGGCCCACAGTAGGGGTCTCCTGTATTGTATCCTGTTTCTGAAACAGATGGCAACGTGCTTCTCTTTTCCTTTCGTGCTGCCCATGCATGCTCCTCTCCCAAACAATAAACACATAAGTCATGGGAATCATCTATGAGGATCTTCCCCCCACAACCCAGGAACAATGGACTCTCCCAGCTTGTCATTGCGGTGACATCACCGTCATGCGATTCGGAAAAGTTTATGGCTTCTTGTTTTGCTAAGTTCAGTAGCTTTACCTTAATTTCCCTGTGAGTCTTTATGTTTTTGCACAAGAATCAACTCCTGGAATGGGGATGGGGAGAGAATCTTTTTTTTTCTTTTCGGATGCTTTTGTGCCACTCCGGACACGACAACAATATGCAGAAGTGTTTTTTTGTTTTTTGTTTTTTTATATGGCAAGAAAGCTGCCCCGGAAGAAAGTGCTAGCCGTCCCCGCAACTTGTTGCATCTCCAACCAGCTGCCCCTAACGGTACAATCCTCCAAATGGACAACTTCCCCATGCTAAAAAAAAGGGGAGATATGAGAGGGGATGCTGGCTGCAACCGCGACTTCATCGCTTCCTCAGACCAGCTGTATGCTCAGTACCCTCAGCTCAACTCCTCTTCTCTCTCTCAAAGAAATGTAAGGGAGTAAAAGACGACTTTTGTCCTGAGAGGAGTCCAAGACCAGAGATGGGGAATCGAGTCTCAGACTTGGCCTTGAGTCGCACTTAAGTCACATAAACAAGGACTTGAGACTTGACTTCAGGCTCACCCTCAAAAGACTTGAGACTTGACTTGGACATGAGGTTTGGGACTCGAAAATAATCTTTATTTCATGAAATTATTGTTTTTGTCATTTCAGTCATTTAATTTTAATCACCTCCCTTCATATCACGCACAACATAAGGCATGCGTGCAGCCACCGGTATCAAAACCACTCTGACCATGATGTCTGCAAGCTCACCTGGAACTGTGCCATTTGTTATAACATTTGGTTATAAAGCCTTCACGCAGACAGCAAACAAGCGAATGGCCACTTGCATTGATTGTGACAACAGGATAAATGATGCCAGCTCATCTATGTCCAACTTCATCAGGCATTGCAAAACGCACAAGGATAGGTCAGTCTGCTGTTGATGTGAAAGGGAAACTTAGTGTGTAAATGAGCAGGTACTGCTAACAAACTAATAGAAGCAGAGTGTTGTAAGCTATACACAGATTACAGCTTCATTTTTTCCCATGACGTTGCTGTTTTATTTGACATTTCATTACATCCGAGGAGTTACTGCAGCTTCTTAAGTTACAGAAGGACTTGGGTTAAGTAACGTTAGTAACATTAGTCTAGGTTAATAGTTACCAGATTCAATACTAAGAGAAGTTAGAGTAACACAGAGTAATTGGGCCTGGCCAAGCAAGTAACGGAGTGACAAAGCACTGTGCAGCGATAATAATCATTCGATATCTGTTTTTAAACATTTATTTAGCAGCAACCATAATAGCTCAAATTGCTGGTCTAAGCAAGTACTAACATGCCATTAAGGAATAATAACCAAATATTTAACAAATACATGAATTTATCATCACTGACAAAGTAACGGAGTGAGGAAAATATACAGGAGTTATTCAAGGTTTGGAAAAAAAATGCCAAAACGTGCTGTTCTTCAAGGAAAGTGCCTATATTTTACATACCATGCTTTCCTTAATATATGAGAGCACATTATATCCAAAAAATGAAACTGATATCATTTTTATTTTAGTTTTAAAAGACATGAATTCATGGTATAGGAGTGAGATGTTTGTTTGGGGTGATGCATCATAATAACAATCAAATATTTTATTAAGATACTGATAAAATTTCCAGTCCCTGGCCACATATGTTTCATTACTATATTTAATACAAATCTTTCTGTTATTAATAATAAACATTCAAAATCATTATAGTATTTGATGAATGAATGATGAATTATAAGGTTAGACACAGGCATATATCTTGAACATATTTATACATTGCTATTTACATTCTGAATATATGCTTTAGACATTAATTTACGTCCTTTACTGTTCTTAATTTACACTGTATTCTCATATATTTTCTTATATATCCAGTTGTAATTCAGGTACAAATTAAGTGAACATAGTTTTAGAAACTAGAGATATGTCTATCTTGCTGAGTAATCAAAAATATTGCTTTAGAGAAAAAATAAATTGATCCTCATGTTCACTTTCACTTGGCCAGGCCCAATTGTTAATTGCAAATTCCAATATATATCATATCAGATGGATTTGTTTATTGTCATCAACTTGAGATTTTTCTCCAGTTATAGATCACAAGTAAAAGAATTTACATGTGCATCTATCTATAGGTTTGCAGAACTCAGCAAAGAAAGACAGTGTTCAGTGAAGAGGGACAAAGAAGCAGTGAGTCTTTGTTCATGTGTGGACCACCAGGATCATCCTAGGCAGCAGATCATCACTGAATCAATATTTGATTGAAATAACCCTCTTAAGTGACCGTGCTCTGGTCAATTTTGATACTGTAGTGTATAATATGACAGTACAGTACATGTTTTCAATCCATAATATATGGCAATGCAGTGTTATCTAGGCCAGATGACACGTGTCAAATGAGGGAACGTTCATTTCATTAATCTGAGATGTGACTTGGGACAAAAGAGTTGAGACTTGACTTGGTATTGGGCCTCAGAGACTTGAGACTTGACTTGGACTTCAGCACAAATGCTAGAGACTTGCCTTGGACTTGGAAAAAAGATTTGTGAACATCTCTGTCCAAGACAGACCAGCTCTCTACCTGAAGGTATGTGGATCGTACAAAAAGCCACCATTCATCTCCCTCTTTCGCTTTCATGTCATCTGATCTGCAGTGAAAATCAGAGAATCAGCTGATCCCTGCACAGCTGGGTCTATTTATAGGGCACAGGGGAAGCCACGGTAGCCGTGGTGTGTCTTAACCTCTTCAGACCTTCTGTCCTCATATGAGGACAAAATTTCACAGCTTTATACAAAAAAAAACCCAAAACAAAACTGTCCACCACAAATGACATTTGATCAAAAAATGTTAAAAATGCATCATAGAAAAAACTGTGAAATCATGATGTTTCAAATATAGGCAATTATTTAATTAAAAAAGCCAAAGCTCGTACTTTCCTGTGTCTCAGGAGGTTTTAAAGAAGTTTTCAAGTCAGCTGCTAGATGTCAGTAAATCTCATTACATACATTCTATGTGTAGTGGAGAGATATTCTGATACGATAGAGAACTGTTGATAATACTACTCCAAATACAAGTATTAACAGTGGATATACTACTGTAACTGTTAGTAAAAAATAATAGAAACCTCTAACATCTATGTAACTATATAATAAACACTATCACAACTATATGGATAAATGAATAATGATGATGGAGGATGGAGAGAAGGACCACAACAGCAGGAGATGATCCAGGGAAAATCTGTGAAGCGAAGCCAGGTTCCTGTTAAACAGAATAAACCTATATGATAATCTGATATAATATTGATTCATACAGTCTTGGAAGATAGACATTTAATGTTCATCCAACCACATTTTATTTTCTTGTGCTTTTGAACTGCTGGAGTAGATGTTTTTGTAGTTGATTTTTATTCCATTTTTGCGTACAGCAAAACTCTTTACTTCAAATATATTGACTTTAGATGGTTGGAGGACAGACACAGTCTCTCTCTAGGGTTTATAGTAGGTAACTGCTCTGGATGCGCAGAGGAGCGCGTAAGACTACAAGTCTATATCGCAGTCTCAACTCACAATTCCTGATGTCGCTATCATTTGGGATTGCTAGAGCTATCACTACTGCTGTCTTCTGATGATTATTGACTACCACTATGTCAGGCTGATTGGCCATCACCATTTTGTCTGGATCTGGAAGTCCCACAGGATCTTGGCTCGTTTGTTCTCGATGACCTTCGGGGGTGTCTCCCCTCTTGACCTCCTGTCACATCTCTAATCTGTTCTGCTGATTTTCTCTCTGTCTCTGGCCCTTTAACTCTGCCACACCTCCTCATCAGTTAACTGCACTCACCTGTGAGCGCAGCAGTGCCTCATCAGGCTGGGTGTTTTTATTCCCCAGTCTGCTCTCTGTCCTTTACCAGATTGTTCCTCTGCCTAGTGTGAGACGTTCCAGTGTTGTTCCTGTCTGATTCTCAGATCCTGATCCAGTCTGTCCCTGTCCTACTCTGCCTGTCTGTTTGCCTGATAATGTCCGTCTGCCTGTCTCCCGGTAACCTACCTGCCTTTGCCCCTGACCACATCTCTCTGTCTGCCTTCCAGCATACTGACCACGTCTTCTGTCTCCAGTCATCTGGTTTCATCTGGCTTCCCTGGTTCTGGACCCCTTGTCTGTCCCTGACTTATCTATCGCCTATTCCCTCGTAGGCTGTTTCAACGGTGGAGGTTGAGTTCATTCCCTGAAGGATTTCCCAGAGTTATTGCAGCAGTGAGGTGTTGCCGCTTGGCACTGAAGAGACTCAGAGACTTTTGAGCTGGACATTGAACTCTTGCTGTTCTTCATTCTTATCAATAAAGACATTATCAATCCAGAACAGTTGTGGTGGTCCTGCATTTGGGTTCCGATTGTATTTGTCACACCTCCAGTCCATACTCTAGTACAGACGTTCACTGATAACATTCTATAAAAGTGAACATCATACAGCATAAGAAGACATTTCAATGTATTTATTTCATGCATCTTGTCTGTTAGCTTTTATTTGTTTTGGTTACACCTGTCTGCACAGGAGCTGCAAGTAGCAAAAAAGGTACATTTCACTACTGTTTGCATTTTTTTAACTGTTTTGTATTGTATGTATTGTATTATTGTATTGCACTGTGAACCTTGTATTTATCTCTAAATTTATTGAAATACGCAAACATTGGATAATAGATAACACACATAGTCAATACATCAGAAAGAATGCATGTTTAGATGAAATAAGTAAATAAGTGCACTCAATTCAACACTCAGTTACAACGGGCACCGTTACAGTAGAACAATTTTTCATTTGCTGCTGTAAAATTGTTGAACTGTGCTCTTTTGAATTGTTCACTGGAGAGACTTTTGGGTTGACATGTTTGACCCATCTAGTCCAGACCACCAACACTTCATCTGCAGGAGACCTCCATGGTGGAGCCAGATGTGCTCACAAAGAGCTACAGAGCCTCATTGTGATGTCACTGTGGGTGTTATTTGTTGTGATGTCACAGCGCTGTTCACCATATGCCTCTCCCTAGAGAGGAGGCTCTCCACTGATTAGCTGAACAGCTTGTTGCCTAACAGGCCATGAGGTTGAATGACCTCTGGGGGTGAACAGAGAGCCATGTAATCTGCTTGATGGAACACTTTTGTGTGTGCACATGTGAGTGGAAGGCAGTGTTGTCTATATCACCATTAATGTTGGCTCAGTAATTGAGATGTGTGATTGAGGCTGAAAAAAGTGTTAATACATGAACAAAAGCATACTGCCTGCCATAATTTCATATGCCTCACTGTTTGTAAGACTGGCTAATCTCCTGCTCATGATTCTGTGGAAAATAAAACCATATCGTTTTCTAGGAATCCTAATTCCATTATTGGATTTCAAGTACACATGATCGAAGTCCAAGTACATTAATGTGAGCATGGTATGTATGTGTGTGCGTGTGTGTGCTCACACTCTGCCATGTTGTAACTGCTATTTACGGGTGGCCAGCCATAAAGTGTCTCCTCCAGCTCTTCTTTCTCATTTCTACAATCATCCAGTCCAGCAGTGCACCTAATGGTTCACACCACAGCTCTGTGGATGAGGATCAGACCACACCACGGCGCTGTGGATGAGGACCAGCTCTTGTGCTGCTCTTTAACAAAACTGCACCAAACCCAGCAACAAACAGACATGACAGTAAGAGCTATAAATGAACCCACCCTGTCATCAACAACATTTAACGCAGTGCTTCTCAACCTTTTCTGAATAAATGCCCCCTCACGTCATCACGTCACACACACACACACACACTCTCACACACACACACACACAAATGGGATTATTAACATGCAAAATAATGTATAAAGCAAAATTAAAGTTACTCCCTTTCTGCGTACAAAGGTTCTTCTCAACACGAGTCTAAATATGATTTGCGAGATGTTTGTAAATTCGTTGTACGAAAAGCTAGAAAAGAGACTAAAAGAAGATGTATATCTGTTGTTGGAGTTAAACTACAGAATGAGGCCAGCATGGATTTACATATGTGAAGCTCATTTTTTTTTTTTTTAAATAATGGTATGTAAAGCAATTTTTGAAGGTTAAAATGGTTAAGATCTAGTAATTAATAAGTAAATAATTTATTTTTTACTCTACATTAAATTACTATTAATTTGGTTGGTTAGGTTTTCTGGTTTAGTTTCACTTCTGTATGTTTTTGCTTGTTTGTTTGGTTGTTTGCATTTTTGTTTTTCTTTTTCCTATATTTAACATTGGGTAGCTTAATTTATTATGTAGGACTGGCTAATATAAGTATTATGCTTCTGCTTGTGCCTTTTCAATCACTAACCTGTTGGTAATGTTTGTAGTGTTGACAGTGGTTGCATTATGTGATGATTGAATAAAGAATTTCATCATCAATGTAGGCTACGTTTGTGGATAAACCTCCAGTGGGTATCCTAGGCTATTGTGCTGAAATGCTGCCAGGTCTATAGAACATTGTCCATGATCAAAATAATTGTAAATTAAATTTTTGTGCGTAGCCATCCCATTTCAGTTAAACTACAATAAAAAGCAATGAGGGAAAAAAAAATATTGTTACAACTACCGATGGGAATCAAGAACCGGGTCATTTTGAGAACTGGCTCTTTTTGAAAACCGGTTCCCAGTTGCTCAATTCCTTAGAAATGTTTGCCAACCCGCTTAACGATTCTGCTTATCGATTCAGCCTTCGTTGCACATGTGTGATGCCATCGCACATATGCTGCATTGTTTTGGTTTAGAACGTAGCCAACATGGCGTCGCGGCAGAAAGAGTCCAAAGTATGGCTATATTTCACATGAAAAGATGACACCAGGGCCACTTGTAATACTTGCAAAGCTTCCATTTCTTCAAAGGGGGGAAATACCTCCAATATACTAAACATTCATCCACATAGCATAAGTAACAGGAATGTCATGAGTTTGATACGCTACTTAGCGTCACTTGTGAATCTAGTGGCAGGGCAAACACTAGGGCGTCATCTGGGCCCGGGTTTAGGGGGGCAATAAACATCCTGCCCCTTCAGATAAAAGGAAAATGAAGTGCACAGCAGCGGGAGAAAGAGAGGAATATGTAAAGTGACTTAAGTTTCACTTTCACTTTGTGCAATGGTATGGTGTGACCCCTCCCCCCTGAACCAGGCCCAGCGTCATCAGTTATTATTATTTGTGCATACTGTATGTGTTATATTTTCTGTGCTGAGATGGAAATACAAAAGACAGTTAATACAAAAAAAACGGTTTTTACTCTTTTATTCCCTCACCCAATGAGAATCAATAAGAGAATCAATAAGGAATTTGATCAATAAGCAAAATCGATAATGGAATTGGAATTGTTCAATTCTTATCAATTCCCATCCCTAATTACAACACTTGTAAATGGGTTGAAAGTGTTGTATGTATTTGCATACTGAAACAATCACATCATGCCTCAAATGGCCAATAACAACGTGTGTTCGGTCGCACACTCAATTAAGTAGACCTAAGGCTATAAAGGCTATATATAGCCCTAATCCAAGTTTTTAAATTAACTGCAATTTAACTGAAGGTGGAGCAACATGACGGCAGCAGCAGCCGCCCGTCACCAATTAAAAGTAGCCCGACAACTTAGCAACCTAAAGCAAAGAACAACTTCAACTGATAAAAACATGACATTTAGGTATGGAAAGTAACCTATGAAGAAAAAGGGGCTCAAGTTAGTGTGAATCCTATGCTTGGTGACTCGCTGCCAGCTTTTTAAGTGCAGAACACAGAGATGTCCGTTTCAGTCTGAGTGCACCGGAGTCCACCACATTCAAACGGTTACGGTACTTTGTTTGCAGTGGAGAACTTGGCTGAATCCCTGTTTGATGAGGTAAAAGCGAGAAGCAGAAGACAAGTCTTGTCCCACTGCAGTGGAAAACGCAGACCACATGTGGCCCACATTGCAAATTGCAAATTTCTTGCTTTCTACCTTGTCGTTTGATTAAGTTTGAATATTACCTGTAAAGCCGGGTTTGGATGCCGCCAGCCGTCCTGAGCCATCAAGAGCCATCAACCTCTCTCTGCCCAAAGCTTCTACAGCTGAGTTAGCCCAGCATAGGAATATGTTTAGGGCTGTTGCTATGGAGATAACATGCTGGTTGTGGGAAAATGAGAACACCAGCAGCACTGGTATTTCTAACCACACGCAGAATACATCATTTTATCTTATTTCATGTTCAACTGAGCAAAGATATAGATACTTATACATTGTGATGAATAACAGTGGCTAAGGCTGTCTCTGCTTTCTTGTTCAACCCCCCGCCCAACCACCACCACCACACACACACACGTACACACACGCACACACACACACACACACACACACACACACCCATAGCATAGGTCAGAAAATTTGCAAGAGCTATTAAAATACAATCAAAGCTGCACATATTAATAGATGTGTTTTGATTGATTGATTGAGAATGCAAGCAGTGCCTGCATGTCTGCGTTGGTCCACTTATTTTGCATTTTTCTTGAGATTGTAAAATCCCGGCTCCCAAAATCACAGATTTACTATTCGTCTTCTGCAGAGCTTTGAAAATGCTGCTTGTTTCCTTTCTTGCCCTGGGTCTACCCAATCAGCTTCGAGTAAACCTTTGAGGAGTTTTCAGGGCCATTTGGAGTACCTACCCCATGGCAGGGACTTGGTTAGGCCCTGTAAAGGTTCCTGTAATTTGACCTGCAGGGGTGGTTCCTGCAGTGGAGACATGCATCCTCATAAAACTACCCCAAATGTCCTGTGGTGGAAATGTGCCTACTGATGGGGACATTTTGTACATGTTGGGCTGTAGCTGAAGGCAGGTGGATGCCTCAAGTCTGCCATGTAATTGGATGTCAATAAAAGGAGTTAAAGTTCCAGCATGTTTCACTTTGTTTTATCAGACAGCCACTGATCATATCTTACTTCCTGCCAACACAATGATCTATTCATACTGAAATTCAAATGAAGGTGAAGAACTTCATGGTGGGTGAGTGGTATGGGTCCAAGAAGCTTTTTTGTACATCTGAATGTGTTTCATGTGGCTTCCAAATTTGATACTTTTGAGTCAAACGAAATCAAATTAACTACGTCTGAAGGTTTACTCTTTTTAAAAAAAAAATTTTATTTTTTATATAGCCAAGATAGTGGCACGCAGCAGTGCAGTGGCTTCTCTAGCTCGCGGTGGTAGCTTTAAAGTTGGCACTACTAGAACAGTGACAAAGCACAGTTCAGCAGAGCTAATGGAGCTTAATACCAGTCTCCATGTTCAGCTTCCACAGGATCTTAAAGAAATGCTTGGGAGGCTGCAGATTCTAAGAACAGAGGTGGGGAGCTAAGAGGAAGTGCTGCTCCCGTAAGCAGAAGAAGGGGAAGACAGCCTGGTCTGCTCGTCAGGCTACAAGCTAATGCCAATGCTAGCAGACCAGCTATTCTGTTGCTCTTTTTTATCAAATGTACAGGCTTTGGATAATAAAATGGACCTGCTACAGCTGAGGCTGACCCAGAGAGAGATGTTAAGCTGCACAGCATCTTTGTCCTGATGGAGACTTAACTTAATGACATGCTGGACTCTGTCTTTGAGCTCGCCAGATGTTTATTTTTCCACTCAGACAGAGACTGGCAGTTTTCTGGTAAAACCAGAGGAGGAGGACTCTGGATCTACATTAGTAAAGGTTGGTGCACAAACTGTTTGGTGATGGACAGACACTGCTCTGAGGCTGTGGAGCATTTAATAGTGAAATGCCATCCTCACTATCTGCGCAGGAGTTCAAAGCAGTGCTTATTGTGGCTGTTTACATCCCCTCACAAGCTACCACTAACGACACTCTGAGAGAGCTGCATGATAGCATTGACTCACTTCAAATAGACCACCCAGAAGTGTTGTATGTGGTCGCGGGGGACGTTAACCACATGAACCTCCCCATGTTCCACCAGTATATTAACATCAGTCACGCCCCACCCCTATCTCAGTGCCTCAGACCACATCTACTGCTTACTGTCCAGTGTCTGGAAGCAGGAACACTGTCACAAAGGCCATCTCTGTGTGACCTGAGGGTGGTGTGTCCATGCTCCAAGACTGCTTGTTTTGAGACCATAGACTGCTTTCTATTCAGGGACACTGCAACATGCAGGAGCAATGTGGACTTTGAGGAAAATCTGAAGGACTGTGCCCATCAGCTGCCTGAGATCCTGACAGACATATCCAACATCTCACTGTCCCAGGCCAAAGTCCCATCATGCCTCAAGTCATCCACCATCATCCCTGTGCCAAAGACCTCTGCTGCATTGTCCCTCAACGATTACTGTTGCACTCACCCCTGTCTCTAGGAAGTGTTTCAAGAGGCTGGTATTGATGCACCTGAGGCAGCTCGACATGGCAGAGGACTTTGACTAGTGCGCTTACAGGCGGAACCAGTCAACAGCTGACGCCATCTCTGCTGTGATCCACCAGGCACTTTGTCATCTGGAGAATAAAGACTCTTACATGCAGCTGCTGTTCCTAGACTTCAGCTGTGCATTCAACACCATCATCCCACAGAAACTGGTGTCACTATGAGCTTCTTCATCCATGTACAAGTGAGCCCTGGACTTCCTGACCTGGAGGCCACAGAGTGTCAGGGTCACCAACAATAGATCCTCCACCATCACTCTAAACACTGGCTCCCCCCAGGGCTGTATGCTCAGTTCACTGCTGTACCCACTGATGACCCATGACTGCAGAGCTCACTACAAAAACAACCTGGTGGTGAAGTTCACAGATGATACAGCAGTGGTTGGACTCATCACCCACAAAGACGAGTTGACATATAGGCTGGAAGTGGAGGACCTGATATAGTGGTGTGGAGACAAAAACTACATCCTGAACATTCAGAAGACCAAGGAGATGGCTGCAGATTTCCACAGGTCTGGTCTCTACATAGATGGAGCAGCTGTGGAAATAGTCCCCCCAGGTATCCGGGGTACACTTGACCAACACCACAGCTGTAGTAAAGAAGGCCCACCAGTGCCTCTATTTCCTGAGGAGGCTGAATCAGTCAATCAATCAATCAATCAATCAATCAATCAATCAATCAATCAATCAATCAAGTCCTGCCCTGAAGAAGAGCCCTGAAGAGGGCAGGACTGGATGCTGACCTCCTCAGGACCTTCTACAGCTGTGTGGTGATCTCCTGCCTCACTGTGTGGTACAGTGGCTGAACTGTAGCAGCAAAGGAGGCTTTGCAGAGGGTAGTTAAATCTGCACTGAGGACCATCAGGTGCAGCTTACCACCCATAGGGAACATTTACATGACCAGATGTAGGGAGAGAGCCACCTGCATCCTCCATGAACACACCCACTCTGTAGATGAACTGTTCACGGCCCTGCCCTCTGGCAGGAGGCAGCGAAGCATACGGACAACAATATCCAGACTGAAAAACAGCTCCTACCTGGATGCAGTCAGACTGCTGAGCTGCTCCACCCCCATACACTGCCCCTATAGACTGTCCACCGTGCACCTTCACAGAATCATGTTGTTGCTAAAGAAAAAACACAAATGCCACCACTTTAACTGTACTGTTACTGCATACTGTGAAGTCTTGTACATATTAAGAAGTTATTATTGTTTTTTTTTCTTTCATTTCTTTTGCATATTTTAGTTTTTATTCTACCCTGTTTACCTTTTATATTTTTTATTTTATCCCTTTATATTCTATGCTACAACACCAAGACCTGGGTAATTATATTTTGTTCTATCATGTACCATGGATGGAATGACAATAAAGCTCAGTCTTTAAGTTTAAGTTTTGTAATTTCTAAGGAGGTTCCCCACATCAATGTCATCCATTACCAGCAAAACATCAAAATTATACGTTTCCACAGTTACTATAAAGAACAAAAAGTCATAATTTTGGTGCATTTTGAGTTGCAAAGATGAACTGTAACATTGGGCCAGAGTGCCCAATGTTACCTATGCTCAGCTCCACCTCCTTAGGTCCACAACAAACCCCACCAGAGCTCAGCTCTCACTCAGTGAAAAAAACCATACACTATTCTGACAATCTGAAGTCGAACTGTATGACACATAGATTACTGTTCAGTGTATCTGCTGTACTGCGTTTTATCTTCTTTCTGCAGCTTTGTAATGTGCAAATAAATAAGTTATTGTTGCATAATAAAATTAAAAAGATAATAAACTGAAAAGTATTATCATCATCGTTGCTTAGGTAACTATTCAATCACACAGCCTCACAGCACCCAATAAAACATGCGTATTACATAAATTGTGGGCAATGTAGACACTCATGAAATAAGATGACCATTGACCGTAGGCTGCACAAGGGCTCCTCCTCCTCCTCCTCCTCCTCCTCCTCCTCCTCATCCTCCTCCTCCGCCTCCTC
>JAPTMW010000001.1:23057483-23067925 GCA_029822955.1 Ostorhinchus angustatus
ACTTCATATACGTTACTATACTTCATACAATTATACTTCTACGGTCACAGCTTCCCACACACATATCTGCACACACATGCATCAACACATACACCTACGCCTGACTGGTGTTACCTTTGGGTTACACTGCCTTTGAATAATTTTGCTTTAAAGTCACCAATGTTCTTCTGTTGCTATTTTTGTTTCTTTTTCTTTCGTTTGTTGTTTGCTACTGGTTATTTTGATATCGGACTATTTTGTTCTTCAATTCACTGATGTTCTTCTATTCTTGTTGTTACTGTTTTGTTTATTTCTGTTTCAGGGTCTGTATCAATGTTTGGTTGGGTATAACACTGTTCTGCTCTCTAATCAGGTAATATCCGTACAGTAATGAAATAATTAAATCCAACCAATAGGGGAAATTGAGCTAAGGTTCAAAACCCTTTTAGATCAAAACTGTCAAGTAGCTCATGGCCCCAGTACACTTATGTTGGGAGACAAATTGCAAAACAGGACAAGTTTAAAAAAAAAAAAAAAAAAAGAAGAAGAATTATACTTCATGAAATGTTGCCTGGAGATATTTTAGAGTTCATTATTTCATCTGCCTGATATACACACGTCCCCTGTTTATGGTGTAATCTGGGTGTAAGGCTGGACAGTGATCTTACACTTGATGCACAAATTAAATCATGGGTCAAGTCCAGCTTTTATCAACTGAGACAGTTGCCAAAGTTAAACCATTTCTTTCTCTGCATCAATTTGAGATTTTAATCCATGCTTTTATCATAACTCACTTAGACTGCTGCGATGCACTTTATGTTGGGCTTAGCCAGACGTCACTTAAATAGTGACAGAA
The DNA here is from genome assembly GCA_029822955.1 of Ostorhinchus angustatus. NCBI lineage: Eukaryota > Metazoa > Chordata > Actinopteri > Kurtiformes > Apogonidae > Ostorhinchus > Ostorhinchus angustatus. The sequence continues at coordinate 23,058,319 of JAPTMW010000001.1, forward strand.
AACAAGACCATATCAGCCCAAATTTTGCATCAATTCATTGGCACTGGGTTAATTTCTGAATCGATTTTAAAATTCTTTTACTAGTTTTTAAATGCCTCAATGGCCTTGTCCCACAGTATCGGACTGCCCTGCTGCAGACGTACAAATCGGTCATTGTTATTTATCCCAAAGACAAAGAGGAAGCTGAGAGGTGACAAGGCCTTTTCAGTCGCTGCCCCAACTGTGGAATGAAATACCTTTGCACATCAGACAGACCGACTCAATATCTGTTTTTAAATCCTTTCTTAAAACACATTTTTTCTCCTTGGCTTTTACCTCAGTTTGAGAGGTTGGCTTTTATTGTTTTAATGTTTAATTACTCTCTTTTTTTTTATTAATTCTTATTTGTTCATATGCTTGTGTACAGCTCTTTGGCCAACTTTGTTATTTCAAAGTGTTTTATAAATAAAGTGGAGTTAAGTGCACTGGATGGCGGTGCATGGTGATTCTGCATTCTAAAATGAATTCATTAATTCATTCAAGCAGCTTTCAGTTATTGTTTTGTAATTCACTGGTTAATAGTGTCTGTAAATTGCTGCAGATATGCGTACCTTGATGAGGCCTCCAAAGGAGCGTGAACGTGGGTGCTTCTTGGTGGGACCAGATGGAATTTGCTTGTGCTCACTAGTCGGCGTTCCTGAGGTTCCCTGTTTGACTAACTACACACAGAAAATAGAGGAGGCCGCTTAGATTTAATAATAGTGTCAGTTTTAAAGATTATAGTTTCAGTACAACCAGCTGGGTTTAAGGACGATATAAAACAATTTGAAGGTACCTGTCGGACAAGCTTCTTCTTCTTGGCGGAGTCCGGCATGTTGTGGTGGACATGTCTGAAGAGCTCCTTCAGGGCCTCCTCTGTGTATTGTTGAGCTGGTGACTGGCAATGCTCCTGGGAGCTGGGACCTACAGCTGCTGTCCTCTTCAGGGGCATCAGTTTCCGCTGAGTAGGAGAGCCACTCATCGCCAGAAGTTCCAGATCATCCTGACAGAAGACAGACCATTAGGAAAAAAATAGGACCAATGTCTCTGTGTCTCACCAACATGCTCTCTCAACAATTAATAACAAATTGAATTTGTGAGGTTGTCGGTTGTGCTGCTATGTTAGAGTCCTGTGGTCTTGATGCAGGAGATCAATCTTCCAATAGAAGTGGGTGGAGGACAACTCAACTCCTTAAATGAAAGTCCATGTATGACTTCCTATCAGTGCTCAATAGTAAATATATTGATATTTGTAACCACTTCTATGTTACAAGACATCAAAATATGGACCATTAAGTAAAGGCACATTTTTAACAAATATTTCAATAATTTGTCAAAAATGAAAAAATCTAAATTTCCGAACAAATTTTCTCAAAACTGCAAACACACTTAGTTGACCTTATCCCAAGGAAGCTACATAAAAAATTTGAAATGAATCTGACCAGTAGTTTAGTCGGAGAAGATGTTTGAAGACACTGCTAATGAAGACTACAGACACAGCACCTTCTCAATAGCTCATGTCCTACTGGCCGGTGAGTTAAGAATGGTTTAAAAGGAAAGAGCCATCCACACCAAACACTAGGACTATAATGACACCTGCAGTAATAAGGCCAATGAAGAACATATTTCTCTGAACCACAGCTACAGCAGCATCTGAACCCAAAATGAATTCTGATCGCATGTAGCTAGACAAAACTGTGTGCAGACACAAACTGAGTTCATGTTTCTTTCCTTTTATCCACAATGTTCACATCATAGAAAGGGCAACGGGTTAATTAATTGCTTAATACCTTCTGTTGTACCAAAATAAACATTTTACATTAAACATTTGAACAAAAAATGTTCTATATTATGTCAAAAGGTTCACAAGATATATCCATTCATTACACAAAAACCTTCAATAATCTCAGTAGGTCCACTAATATTATTTCCATATAATCCACCACAGGGTCTTAGTACATTAATTGTTCAGCAATGCAGCTGTAGACTGTAGTAGTTGTTGTCTTATTCATATTCAGATTATGGCTAATTTTCCTGGAGTTATCATTGTAGATATGGCAGGGCCTAAACCATGCAATTCACTTTAAACAATAAAAACTGTATAGTTACGCTTCACAGTATAGAGCTTAGTGTGAGAAAAAGTAAACAAAATGAAACATTTCCAGCCCAAAAAACATATGACAAAGAAGGAAGAGGGAAAATTAGAGATAAGAAAACTGTAGAATAGCAGATATATGTGAACATAAAAAAAGGTTCTCCACTATAGCGTACTGACACTACATTTGCTTTTTGTTTGAATAATTCTACCACAACTGTGACCTGATTTGACTGCAGAGTTGTTTGAATGGCACACATTGTAGTATCACTTTCTCCACAAAACAGCCTCTATGAGTTTGCAAACAGGACTGGAAAGCCGGTATGTCAATACAATGAACATGGTTCAGAGAATGACAACCTGGATCAACACCTGGATTTTCTCCTTATTATCCATTATACTGTGACTTATCTTTGCCAAATACTTGTAACTGTCCTTTTAACAGTGTCAAGTAACCATTTTGTGGCATGATTCTGCAAACCAGTTCACTACTTAAGGCTTCCTACTAGTCTATTCTAATCCACTAAAAGCTACTGCGGTTAAGTGAGATGGGATGGGTTTCACTGAATTAAATTACATATTAAGAGGGAGAACAGACTAATGCAAAGGCAGAATATTTAATTAAATTATCTAAAGTGTCAGTGTGGCCAAGTGCAATATACTAAACAAATGAGCTTGAAGACAAAGGGCCAGATCTACTAAGATCCCCATTTGTGTGCACCAATTTGTGTGCACAATCTAGAATTTTGCATGTGGGGCTGAACAACAGTTTGTGGGTGATTTACTAAGAGTGATTATGTAAATGACAACAGGTGCAAAGTCTTGGAGACTGCCCTATTTAAATGAGGATTTTGTGTGTGCTACTGGTCGTCATTATGGAGACAATACACTGGAAAACCTGCTCTGGGATACACAGCACTAATGGCAACAGTGACTGGAATGATCCAGATGTAAGGAAATGTAACGTTGCCAGGAGTTTTGTCATAGAAGGTATTGCATGACTCCTCCTTGTGACTGGCCCCAAATCATCCCAATTGATCTAGAAGTTCTAAAATGGCATTGCTGGGCAGCGGCGCCAGACTCATTTTAGATGTGGGGGCGCTGTGGGGGTTGTTGGATTGAATGACTGTCAGGCGCACATCATTTTGTCACACTGTAGTCTAATGTTGGTGCGTATTTTTAATCACAATTATCAGATCAAGTGGAAAAGCAGCCTTTTTCAAGAGTTCCGTAAAGTGTGTGTGTCATTCCAAAAATGCTCACACAAGGGTGAAAAAGGCGTTCTCTGCGTCTTGTTTCATCATTTCGATGTCTCCTTCATGGATAATAACCACAGCCATGTGCGTGTAATTATACATACAAACCGTTTGCACCTCCCTTTGAGAAGTGTTACATATAGACGCAGTTTCTATAAGCAAAATTGCTTTTGGGTTTGATAAATCACTTTGCGTGTGCTAAATTAATATATTTACACTTTCTCCTCCCAGCACATGCACAATTGCGTGTAAACACTCCATATTGCTCATTGCAGCAAATGTACTAACTGGATGCAGACACACTATTTTGCACCTTTGAAAGATGCAACCCTTAGTACACACTGTTAGTAAATCAGTTTGTACATTTTTTTACATGTGCAATGAGTTTGCACCCATTTTTATACATGCAAACCTTTAGTAGATCCAGCCCATAGTATGTCAAAAGACACTAATATCAATAACTGATGTGCTACAAAGAGGAAAGAAACAACAAATAATTTTCTCCAGACCTAAAGGAGCCTGCTTATTCATACAGAACCCAGCAAAAATCAATTTTATATAATTTTTCCTGTGAAAGTGAAATGTGAAAATGCCACATCACATACACAATCACAAAGAGGAAGTTGCCAGCACATTTGTTTATGTCATTTACATCTTACCTTGGTCTGCAGAACCTTTGTTCCAGTGAAATGCTGTCTGGCATAATCCCTCAGGTAGAGTGGAGCCTGATTGACAAACAATGGACACATGTCATTTCATCAAACTGGGGTCATACTAGGTTTCCAATACGATTTTATTAACAGACAGGCGATGAATTAAGTCAAAAGCAATTTACAAGCGTAAAGTAAGTTAGGCCACTGCATGCAGATTCCAGTATTCTATCATTGTTTGGTGGAAAACAATCCCCCATGTGTTCAGTTGGTCTGAAATGTCATGCTTATTCAGGGCATTCGGTCTGACATCATGGTGGATAAAACTCATTCTCAGGTTGAAACTGTTGCCAACAGTGGAGCCTACAAGTGTGTTTACTTTAACCTCTCGCTATAATGAGGCACCAGTGAGGGTTCATAGATTTTACCTGCAGTAGTTTACTGTTCAAGCTCATGGTTCATTTACAGCACTGGATCAATTAATTTCATGCTTAGCTGCGTGTTGGCATAAATCATTAATTTCTTAATCTTGCCCTGAACTTGACAGCACAGAAAAAGAGCTGATGAACCAACCAAACATTAAGTGTGAAGATGTGAAACCCTCATAAAAGCCTCATCCTATGTCAGAGGAACCAATAAATGTCCATTTTGATAGATACAGTAGGAGCTAATCTTAGTTAGCTAACATGCTATTGCTAGCTAGCTCCAAACCATCATACTTTCCTCCTTCAGTTAAGACTTGTGACTTTACTTCATCCACTTCCTCTGCTCTTTGTCATCACATGAAAGTGTCAGAAGGACAAGTTAATAGAGACAAGTTTATAGAGTACTGACTGAATACAGTGGAATGAATAAGACTGGACCTGAAAGGCTGTCAAAGCTTAACAACCAGATACGGTATATTTAACATCAATTACATACTCAAACGATTCAATCGGCCCTCATGACCTATAAGACTGGGGCATCGTCATTCTGGAAGGTTAGTCCTTTCATTTGTCACTCACTTGTAAGCCTTAAAGAGTATTTCCACATTGCATTGTATATTTGAAAGCCAAATAAATTTTAAGTATGGTAAAAAAATAATTTAAAAAAATCACCCTGAAGAGTTTCTGCGAGTGTTTGATGAGGAAGGCCATGCTGTTGTTCAGTTTCTTCAGATTGTCTTTCAGGTCACTTGCAGTCATCTGCAACACAAAGATGAGAAAAGGATTTCATTAGACATACTATAGTGGCTTAAATATTAACCTATTAATGGCAAACTACTGTATTTATATGTTCAGACAAAAACCCAGAGAATGTTTTCTGTTAGAGGTAGAAACTATCATGACATAGTTTTAAACCAATCTCTGATTTTACCAGTTGATAGAACACAAATAAAAAACATGGTAAAATTCATCTGACAAGGTAACTGGACAATTTGAATAGATATAACATATATTTGATATTTGTCTTGAAGTTTTGGAGATTCTGCATTATATCATAAAAACACTGCTGGAAATACAGCTTCCAATGACCACATTTAAAAAGAAAATAAGAAATTAACCATAAATTTTTTTATTAATTTTTTTTCAAAGTTATTTTAGGGAGAAATTGTTAGAAATGTTGCACCATGACCATGAGTTTCAGTGCATTTCTATCAGATTTTGCAATATGGCTGCATTAACTTAGTGACATCTGTTCCTTTATGAGCTGTCTCAGTAACTAACAAACTCTGATAGATCTGAAAATTCAATTGATTGGTACTTAGCTCTCGTAGTCCAGCTACTATTGTAAAAGAAACTAAAATTCTAGTGGAATGGGTTAAGGGTAATGACAATTATGGACTGAAAAAACAAACTCATGTGAGTGTAGCATTTTTTTTTCTTATTCTACTTTTCCAAACTTTTCTCCTACTATGACACAACATTCTCATTCTGAAAAACAAAGGTAAACACTAAAACTTCAAAACTAGTCCTTAAAAGCATCATAATCTGGTAAGAAATCTTACATGTCTGGGCCAGAGGACATGTGGGGCGAACATGAGGGCGAGGTTGAAGGTGGACATCTTGTTCTTGTCCTGTTGCTTGGCGGTGTGGTAGAGCAAGTCGAGGAGCAGTTTGAGCAGTGATCGGTTGGCCTGAGGCAACAACAGGAAGAGGAGCTGCAGAGCCTCGATCTGACGCTCCTTGTTGGGGATCGCAGTCTTGTTGCCATGTTCATCAAATAGAGTTATATCTAAGAAAGAGTCCGAGTAGAGGGAGTAAAACCATGAGTACATCTATGGTCAATGGCTGCAACTACAGATTGTTTTCCGCTGTATCATATTGTCATTGTTTGGTCTGTAAAATGCCAGAAAAAGGTGAAAATCATCTTCAAAGGTTTACAAACAAACTAATTTCAGTTCAGATTCCACATAAAACAACATGATCTCAAATGGGCCGGTCTACTAAAATAATAACATAACCTATACATAATGTCAACTCCAAACGTTTCGCTTTGTTTTAGAGTGAAAAAAGTCCAATTACATTATGAAAATATTCACATTTATCATTTATTCTTTAAAGCAGCGTATGACTTTTATCACAATTTTTTTTTCAAATTTGTAAAACCGCAGTGATAGCCTAATTATAATCCATTAGTCTCTCTGTGTTTACGCACCTGAATCACTTCCCTCATGGTGAACAACTTCAAAGATGACTCCATCATAAACACAGTCTGCTTCTTTACATAACAAACTGAAACATCATTCAGACTGTTTCGTAAATTTTGTCGCAAAGTGCATTGTGGGAATGGTGACCAAGCGAAAGTGGTTTCACACAGATTCAGCAAAAAAAACCAAAAAAAAAACCAGCCAGATCACCACAATGTAAAATTATATAGTTCACCAGGGTTGTTTTAAAGAATGAGTATAGTCAGTTGATGGAGGTAAAGGAGACATTTGGGTTCAGCTTCACCAAGAGACAGAGAAACTGCTGCTTCGTGGAATTCCCATTCCCACAATGCACTTTGTTACAAAATTACTGAAAAAGGTGTGACTGAGTGACATTTTGGTTTGTTATGTAAACAAGCGGACTGTGTTTATGATGGAGTCATCCTTGAAGTTGTTCACCATGAGGGAAGTAATTCTTTGGGGCGGCTGTTGCTCAGGAGGTAGAGTGGATCATCCAGTAATTGAAGGATTGGTGGTTCAAATCCCACTGTCCTAGTCACATGCTATTGTGTCCTTGGGCAAGACACTACACCCACCTTGCATCCAGTGCTGCTACTCACACTGGTGTGTGAATGTTTGGTGGTGGGCAGAAGAGCCGTTTATGAATAATGGATCACTAATGCAAAGCGCTTTGGGTGCCTAGAAATGTGCTAGAGAAATGCAACCATTGTTATTATTGTTATTCAGGTGCGTATGCACAGAAAGACTAATGGATTAGTCATAATTAGGCTATCACTGGGGTATTACAAATCTGAAAAAAAAAAAAAATTGGGATGAAAGTCACAATGCTTTAAAAATGTGAACAATATGAACAACCTGCAATTTCTTAAGAAAATACGTGATATTTTAACAATATTATGCCCCATTTTATCATTTACATATGTACATTACAACTTAAAGATCACAGTGGATCGAAAATATTTAGGGCCAGGCAGAATATTGCTAAAATTACACTGATTTCACTTAAGACATTTCAGGTTGTTCATATTTGTTTAGGTTATTCACATTTTTTGTGAAAGGACAGATTGTAATGTAATTTTACTTTTCTACACTAAAAGAAAGAGAAAATTTTGTGTTTGTCATTATTTCGAGGTTATTATAATTATGAGTATTTTATTGGTCTGATCCACCTGAGATGAAATTGTTCTGTATGTGGAACCTGTACTAAAATTATTTTTACATCCTTTACTGTTAATATCTTCAGTGTAATTTTTGCATTTCACAAATAACATCCCAAGGGCTGACTGGATCCTTTGGTGAGCCAGTTTTGGCCCACAGGCCATATGTTTGACACCCCTGGTTTACAGTCTCAAAAGGAGCAAACAAACCTGAAAATAAACCAGATTTGAGAAGCCGAAATTGAGAATTTTGACTTTTTCTTTAAAAAAAACCTCTCTCAAACTGATTATCTATTATTAAAATAGGTAAGTTCTTTGACATTCTGTAACTAGATGATTGACTGAGTATCCATTGCAGGTCTTTGATGTTCCAAAATGAGAACAGCAATAAAAGTACAGAAGTAAAATGTAACTAATTAAACATGAAATTCACCACCAGATAAGTCTGTAATTTTAATAGAAAGTGTTCCCACCTGCGATCTTCAGATGTGCATGGAAGTGTCGGTGTGTGAGCAGAGGCTCGGGCAGCTCTCCCAGGAAAGTCTTGAGCAGTGTGGCCACGTCGTTGGGGTGGAAGTCTCCAGACTCCAGGTCGACGTCTGCACCGCTGTTGAGTAGTTCCCTCAGGCCCTGCTGCCGAATGCTGTTCCCTGGGACCCGAAAAAGACCCTCCACATGCAGATCTGAGCAGCAAGAGGAGGTTGGAACCAGTGGGTAAATACAAAAACACCAGAGTCTAAATCGGTTTCTTCAATTAAGTAAGTAGATGTTCTAGTACAGGAACACAATGAAGTACAAATTTAAGGTACTTGCTCTTTACTTGAGGGTTGCCATTTTTTGCTGCTTGGCACAGCTATTTCACTTTTTTTGTCTGGCAGCTAGGGTTAATAGTAACTTTTCAGATGATAGTTTTTAAAGTTATAACCATAAATCTCAGAATATTTGTGATAAACTGCAGGATTAGGTCTTGGCTTATTTAAGATTTTGTTTAAAACTCTCATACTTGTGAATAAACTCTTAGATTCTCTAGAAGATACACTGTCGATTCAACTACAAATGGTAGGCTATGTAAAGTGAAGTCAGCTTTAACATTTACAGGAGTACAATGAAACAGTGCAACAGTAATCATCTAAAACATCATATATAATAGTAAAGCACTGATCATTTTACTGCACAGTGACTGCTTTTACATTTTGTTGTTTACTTATTTTTCCATTTTCGACTTTTTGAAAGCAGAACTTTTACTTTGAGTACTTTAAAATGCAGTTTGACATAATTTTAGTTTTTTTGACTAATGCTCTCCACTCAATTCACACTACACAGTAAAATGCACATTTATGGGTGCAAATGGATTGATTTTAGACACAAGTATATTATATTGTTTGAAAACAATATCTGTATTAACAATTTGTTATCTTATGGAAACAGCATCCAGCATTTACAAGCTTCTCAAAAGTAAATAAGCCAAAAAATACAGTTATACAGATTTTATTGGATTTACTCACTCTTGCTGAGGTATTCAATGAGCTGATAGATTTGTGCGATGCAGCTCTCTGTCAGTGGAGTCCCAAACACAACACCTTTATCTGCGATGGAGACAAGAAATATGAAAAAAGACAACAGGAGATTATTCCAATTAACAAAACGTTCTTAGAAGTTGCATTTCTGCTCTGCAATGTTTAAACAATGCCAGTTTTTATCTCAAACAAAGCTGAAATATGTACTATATTTCAATCTCTGACCTTTGCGTTTGAGGAAGTTGAAAGAACGGAAAAACCCTC
>JAPTMW010000001.1:23109806-23121722 GCA_029822955.1 Ostorhinchus angustatus
AATAAAGCAGCTTCATGTGGATAAGGTTGTTATCACCGTCATTCTTCATCACTTGAACTTTTTGGCTGTCGTGCGTAAAACATCTCTTGTCACAGTGCCATTTCCTTAAAGCTTCCAGACTAGCCTACATTTGAGCCACAGTGGCCTCTATAAGAGACACCCCCTCCCTCTTCCCACTCCCCCCATCATCTCCTCCTCTCCTTCCAGTCATGGCAGCTTTACTCTGGTGTCTTGCTCCTCCTGTAACACTAAAGGAACCATCAACTCTGGCATCAGCAGGGCTCCACTCACTGATGCCAGCTCCTGAACACGAGTCAATATTTCATGCACTGATGAGGAGGTATCAATATAAAAAAAAAAAAAATCAATTGATCATCACACAGAACCACACATTCCCTCCCCCTCATTCCCCAATCATCGCTTCATATGATCGATATCGTGTGATGCGCGCCGTGTTTACGTTCCCACGAGTGACCATGTGGTGTCTCCTCTTCGGGGACTAAAAAAGAAAAAAAAACCTCCTGGCTTCCCCCTCGCCATATGGCCCCGGAGGGCCCATACCGTTACAGGTCCTTTAACATGCTTCCAGTTGAGTGTAGACGGACCCGGTGGACAGAGGCGCATAGAGACTTGCGCTTCAGGCCGGAGGAGGGAGGGAGGGGAGCAGGGAAATAAACGTCGTTTTCTGGATATAGAGGGGGGTAGTTAGTGGCAGATGGCTTGTAAGGGTCTGTCCGCGTCTGAAGGCGTGTCGTGGTCCTTCACTGAAGACCCCCTTCCTCCCTCCCTCCTGCATTCACAATCAATGGAAATTAAAGCGCAGAGAATGGATGAATAGTCAGACCCCGAGTCACCCTTTTTTGTTTGGCGCAGCTACTGGTGGGCAGGAGTTAAACTACAGCAGCCCCCTACAGTAGCACTTTAGTTAAACAGTCACAGCTCAGCCAGGAGCATCTTGGACAGAGGAAAAGCCACAACCGGCCAGGACTGTTGTTTTAGTTTCACAAGATCAGGCCCCGGCCTCCTTAAGTTTCTTGGCACTAGAAGAGCTTTGGTGAATTCCTACTTTCAGATTTGTTTTTGGGTTTTTTTCTGTCACCGTATTGTTCATGGAGATCAGATTGATTGTCCAGCCCAATATTCAATAAAAGTGGGATACATGCAAAAACAAAAACAAAAAACAATAAAAAGCGCAATAAGATGACGTATGCGCCAAAATAAACATTGAATCAGGAATTGAAAACAGACTGAGTACTTATTGGTGAAGACTGTTCTTGAACGTGCTTTGGTTGAAATGAGTCATGACAGTAAAGTTTTATGTTGCAGTTTTACTTTTTGTTTTAATGCCTAAACCCAACTGGGCTAAAGGTTTAATCGTGTAACACCAAACTCAGATTTGTTCCACATGGGTTTTGTTCATGCTGTAAAAGTACCTATGACAGAGACTAAATAAGTGCCTCCTTGTGCTTGAGTGAAATCATAATTGAATTTGGTGTTTTCGATGGGAGGTTAATGTGATGGTCACGGTTGGTTTGAAAAATAGGCCGGTGTGAAAAGAGGGACGGACAGGTTTATTAATGGAGGTGGACTTTGTTTGGTTGTTGCTTTCATTGATTAGAGCTAATAAGTAACTACGGGCACACCGGGACATCCGAAGGGGAAACAGGACACTTTTTTAGCGGTAATGAACGCCTCCTGGGACGGACGGATGGATGAGTGCAGGTACCGGGACACTGGCGGGGGACAGACGCCAGAAAACTGCATCCGTCACGTGCATATCTGAACACTGTGACACAATTTATACGCACGCGCAAGTGGAAAGCGCGTGCAGCTCGCTATAGGTCCATTATACAGCACAAAAATCACACTTCTAATAATGAACGACCTAATTAAGAAACAGCCCCCACCTTCTGCTTCTTATGCGCACGCGCGCACGCACGCGCAACAGCTCCACCTTCACGCATATAGAGCCATTTAAATAATAATAATAATGTTCTTTCTGCCATGTTGAGCGGAATGGCGTAAATATTTAAAGAAGAAGCGACAAGAAAGAATAAAACAAACATGTACGCCGTGTTTATCCGGTTCTGTTTGATGTGGAGTGAAAAGTGCGCGTGGAAGGAGGGGAGAGTGAGTATTGTGTGTGGGGAGGTAGGGGCGGCGCGCTCAGCTCAGAGAGGCGCGCGCACACTGTTATTGAGGGGAGAGCAGGTGCTGACCGAATTACCATACAGCTGAGGGGGAGAGAGAGCAAACTTATTCGTCCAGCACACACACAATGACAAAAAGTTCCCCCTCATGTTGGCCACGCGAGCGACTCCGGTGCGCGCGCGCCCTCTTGTACGCACATTCACATACACATACACACGCGCGTCTTCGTCTTCTCCCTCTCCTTCTTCTTTTTTTTTTAATCTTTTCGCACAGAGAATGAGAAGAAGGGGAGAGGAAAATGGGAAGGCAGGAGTCCAGCCCCTCAAGTCGTTTACCTCACCACACAGCTCTGCCAAGGAATGTTTTCTTTAGTCTTTTGAGTCGATTCAAAGCATCAAATTCTTCCCACAACCAGAAATACCAAAATCTAGAGGGTGTGCATGCCCCGAAGAGAAAAAAGAGGAAGGAGGGGTGTAAACAATTAACTGAGTCAGGGTTTGACCAAGAACCTTTTTTTCCCCCTTCTTTCTGTTGGGAGTTTTTTCTGCATCAACTTCATACTCTTGTGTTTTGTTTTGTTTTGTGTTTTCCTGGCACTTTATCCAAAACATTTTTGAAGACGCCAAAAACAAAGAAGTTTATCCATTGAGGGAACAGCTGGAGGGATCAGATCAACCACATGTCGTGAACATCCTGTCAGGGGGAAATCTGGCATCTGTAGGAAGTTCAAAAGAAGTCCTTCCATTCAGATTCAGTTGACTACAGCTACAATGTGCATCTATATAAAAGGAAAAACCATATTCAGTGAACACTGGCTGATCAGGAGCATTACCTTCTCTGTTCCAGGGGAGATTTGATGAAGGTTAGAGTTCTGTTAATGTTCAGGGAACATTTGTCCTGGCTGTTTATGTTCCCTAAAGATCTTGAAGGTTCATCACAAAACTTCATGGAGCTTTGAATTTGTCAGTTTCCTAAAGGTTCTACACAGGTGTTTCAACTGCAACTTTATAGGAATATTCATTTAAGTTCCTTAAGGGTTCTTTTAAGGTTGAACCAAAATAGCCATGAAAGGGAACATTCCCCACAGACTGCATCAATGTTTTTTTCCAAAATAATTCTCTGAGAACCTTCAAGAAACACTGACTGAAGGTTTCATGGAGGATGGGGATCCCTTTATGGAACCCTCAGTGAATTTGCATCCACAGTTCTCTAAAAGGTTCACAACATTCACTTTCTGAGGACTGAAAAGATTTCTAAAATCTAAACTAGTTGGAAAGTTGCTTGGACCATTATACCTTTACAGAACCCCCCTGCTGCACAAACAGGATCCTTTGGGGAAAGTTCCCATGGGATTTTCTGTTTGCTGTGATTTGGAAAACCAGTAAATTATATAGTTCATCAGTTTTTCTAATCAAAGAAACAGTTTAATAACACAACCTGATTAAAAAAAAAGGAGAAAGAACCACTTCTACAAATCAAACACAAACAAAAAGTGGATGTTATTTCTTCTTAATCCTCTATATTTAATGTTTGATTTTCCAATACTCTTTGTAAGATTTCCAAAAAACAAAAACCACTAGTGTGACTATCATTTCATCTCTCCCTGTAACAGGTTATCTGGTGTCCCCTGTCTGTAGGAGTCACTCAGCTTTACGTGTAAGATCTACTTCTTCTTAAATACTTTCACACATCTCCATTTTGAGCTCAGATATGAAGGCTGTGTGTGCTGCTGCTGCTGCTGCTGTTGCTGCTGCTGGGTAATAAGGAGGCTGTTAGGGGACTGCATGGGATCCTATTGTGGAGAGCCGGGCCAGATTGGGAGGTGAACTCAGGGAGGAGGGGGTGCATTTGCATGTTATTACCATAGCATGTGTCAGGCCGTATATAACAGGCTGCAGGCGGCCTTAGCTGGAGACAGACGCACAGTTCACAGTGAGGAAAGACGTTAAGAGGAAGAAGGAAGCATGTTGGACCACTGACAAATCTGTCCTTGGGTTAGACCAAGATATTCACACATAAAAATCTACTTCCGTAATTTGTCACTTTCTAAACAAAAAAAAACCCAAAAAGGAACCCATGACTTTTTCCCTCTTTACGCACTGGATTAACGCTTTATAACGGAACTGGAGGACTTCTCTGTTTTTAATTCCTAACTCGCACAGGTTCACATATCACCATTTTTGTGGTTGGTGTTTTTTTTTTCTTCTTTTTTTAAGTTTGGGATTTATCTTTTTTCCTTCCTCGGGACATGACTGGAAGCAGCGTGGCTGACAGCGGCAGCAGTTCATGAGAAAACCCCGTGAGGCTACAGAAACGTGCTCAATGCATCTTCCTCAGAGGAATTGAACAGGAGGAGGCACCCTGAGGACAAGCTGAGCCCCGACACTTTTTACTTTATTTATTTATTATTTATTATGTATTTATTTAATATGGGCCGCGTCATCCTGCTGACTCTTGCCGTCATGTCCATGTTGCTGTGCCAGGTAAGGAACTAAATCTCTATTTCTTCCAAACAATGAGCCATCACCCCCTCCCCTCCCCTCCCACCAGAACACACACTCATACATCGGCGCTACTGTGTGTACAGTTGATGATAATAAGCTGCTTTCCTCTGCAGGGGTTTTGTTCGGGAGTTTTTGAGCTGAAGTTACAGGAGTTCCTAAATAAGAAGGGAGTACAGGGCAACAAAAACTGCTGTAAAGGAGGCCTGACATCGTCTTTCCACCAGCAGTGCGAATGTAAAACCTTCTTCAGGATCTGTCTGAAGCACTACCAGCCAAATGCGTCCCCGGAGCCCCCGTGCACCTACGGCGGCGCAGTGACGCCGGTGCTCGGCTCTAACTCCTTCCAAGTACCCGATGTCATCCCGGAGAGTTCATTCACCAATCCCATCAGGATTAACTTCGGCTTCACGTGGCCAGTAAGTGCAGTCATTCATGTTCACTTCACTTCAGTACAAGTAAAGTCAGAGAAATCGCGCCATTTTGGTAAATCCGTGCGTAAAACCGCTCAGCGACACGATTTCTGACCGCAATTTAGAGCTGAGAGCGAGCAAAGTTTAGTGGTATTGAGTTTCAGCGGATCATGTTATGCTGTTTGAGTTGGAGTGTATGACACAATCGCCCCGGGCCTTTGCTTGATGTTATCGCCACATCTCCGCTGGCCACCTGTCTCACCAAGCCATTTGTGTTCCCAGGGGACCTTCTCGCTGATCATTGAGGCATTACACACCGACTCCAAAGACGACCTCTCCACAGGTAGGCAACAAACACCCTCTGCTTCTCAGATTGGATCACCTTTCCAAGCATTTTCCATCCCTTAACCCTTTATTCTCTGCCTGTAGAGAACCCAGACCGCGTTATCAGCACCATGACCACACAGAGGCATCTGACGGTGGGCGAAGAATGGTCCCAGGACCTGCACACCGTCGGCAGGACGGAGCTCAAGTACTCCTACCGCTTCGTCTGCGATGAGCACTACTACGGGGACGGCTGCTCGGTGTTCTGCCGACCGAGAGACGACGCGTTCGGCCACTTCACCTGTGGAGAGCGCGGGGAGATCGTGTGCGACGCAGGATGGAAGGGCCAGTACTGCACCGAACGTGAGTTTGCAAACTTTGTTATTGTGCGCACATATGGATAGGGTAATTTAAATATGGGGAAAAGTCTTACAAAGGGTAAGTTTTTCAGGGATTTAGTGCAAATTCACCTTGGAAACAGCAACTATTGATAAAGAATGTGTTAAACTTAATTATAAGATCATGGCGATGAGTTCAGTTATGTCGTTTCCAGTGTAGAAAATGCGCAAAAAAGTTCTTGTTTTCCATGATGGGTCTATAATCAGACTCACTGAGTGCCGTTAGAAGGCAACTTGTGCGTAAACACCACACGCAACCCCTCCTCCTCCTCCTCCTCCTCCTTTCCCCCCTCACATACACACACACACACACACACGACCACTTGATTTATTCTAAGGAAAGTTTTTGGGAATAATCTCACGCGTGCCATAAATTTACATGCTACCTTCCGATTCGTTACTGTGGGAGTGGGCCGGCCGCTGATTGGCCGAGGCGGGGGAGGTATTGTTTGAAGTGGGCAGCTGCCGGCAGAGAGGAGACAATGGAGCAGCTGTCGCGCACTGGCAACACACTCGCCAGCTGTCCACTCTTATCTGCCCCAATCCGAGACATTAAGGGGAGTGTGTGTGTGTGCGCGCACAGAATGAATAAAAGAGTTTTGACCCGCAGCGAAGAAGAAAAAAGAGGGTGGTGGGGTGGGTTCAGGGGGTCTGTGTGTGAGTGTGTGCGCACTCTCTGAGCTGCACACACATTCACACACTCCCTCCTTTGTCTCAGGACTATGTTAAGCAGAAAATTCTTCCACGGTAATAAGGAGATTGAGTTTAAGGTAGCTCTAATGGATTCAGGAGCCCATCCTTTCTTTTATTTTAATGATTTTGTTGGGATGTAGGTGATAAACCCAAACAAAGATCCTGCATTTGAGGGATTTTGATGTCTCAGAGTATCTAAAAGTTCCTATTTTCCTTCCTGTACTGTACAGCGATCTGCCTCCCAGGTTGTGATGAAGAGCATGGCTTCTGCGAGAAACCCGGGGAGTGCAAGTAAGTTTTCCTGCAGCAGTTAGTTCACTGGGGCATTAATTAATTAGTGGGACACATGAGGTAATGTGAGTGGACTGACCGGTGTTCCCTCCTAATTGGACAACAACAGGTGCAGAGTGGGATTCAAAGGCCGCTACTGTGATGAGTGCATTCGTTACCCGGGCTGCCTCCATGGGACCTGCCAGCAGCCGTGGCAGTGCAACTGTCAGGAAGGCTGGGGGGGACTCTTCTGCAACCAAGGTGAGGAAAGACCCGGGTAAAAAAAAAAAACAGTGGTGGGTGGGGGTGGGGAGGATGAGTGATGTAAATAGGCCTACACAAAAAGGAGAACAACTGTAACTGTTACCCGTCCAGCTATAGTCTTTTCTGGTTTAGGTATCTATGTCCCAGTCTGTTTTTCTGAGTTTCAGGTAGTTGAGGGACTGAGATAGAAGAATATTGAGGACTGAAACCTGGACAGGATCGTTAAGACAGATGGGTTTCTCTTTAGTGCAGTCTTCAATGAAGGGGTTGATAACACAAAACTTGACTGAATCTAAGTTTAAGTAAAGAGAGTTTTCAATATTCTACTAAATCAACAAATGCAGGTATTTCTCAGCATTATCTCTACAGGTTCCAAGACATTTTAAATAGACAAATGAGTAAAAGCGCCACAAATATAATGAAGTAAACCCCATAAAATGAGTAAAAAATAGTTAAACTTCACATTGTCCTCAGTCTCAAATGGCAGCTGATGTTAATCAGCTGAAAATCTGATCCAGTAATTCTACGACCCCTTTTCAACAACTACTAAAAGAGTGTAAACAGACAGATATGGGAGAAGAACCGACTTAGTAAGAAATGGAGACAGCAGCACAAAAGCATCAGCGCTGTGATAAAGAGCAGCCAACAGAGCAGCAGTTGTTTGCAGATGAGAAACGAAGACAGGAGGCTGGCGACAGGAAACAAAAAACCACTGGAAAGAGGAGAAAGAGACAAGTGTGCCAGACGGAGGACAAAAAGACATTCTGTCGCTGCTGCTGTTGTCCCGCCATGTGCTGTGCTCGGGCTAATCCACATGTGCTGCCGTGTCTTTCCAGATCTCAACTACTGCACTCACCACAAACCCTGCATGAATGGAGCCACTTGTAGCAACACTGGTCAAGGCAGCTACACCTGTTCCTGCCGACCCGGCTTCACTGGAGCCAGCTGTGAGATCCAGGTCAACGAATGCGCTGGAAACCCCTGTCGCAATGGAGGAAGCTGCACTGTAGGTGTTGTTTGCTAGCATGCCTTTAACCCTTGTCTCAAATGTTGTCCGTCTCTGCATGAAGGGGCTTCAAAAAGTTCATAGAAAAAGGACAGTTGGAAAAAACGGTTTAAGTTACGACATTTGCTCCATCTAGGTTAATACACATCTGCAAGTGTCGATACCAGCCTTTACATCCATCTGTGTCAAACTGAGGGCCATTGGATTTAAACCATGTCAAAGCTATGTTCTTTCTCCACAAACGTTTTGAAGTCCCCTTGTGTAAGCAGGTAGAAAAAAAATGTAGAAATGACGGAACAGTTAAACTTGCCGTGTTATCATGCTCAAATTCCAATATCATGACTGGTAGCAGCTGCAGCTGTATGACAGATGTCTGATGTCAACATCTTTCTTCCACAGGATATGGAAAACACATATACCTGCACTTGCCCTCATGGTTTCTATGGCAACAATTGTGAGCTGAGCGCCATGACTTGTGCTGATGGGCCGTGCTCCAACGGTGGGCGCTGCACTGATAACCCTGATGGAGGCTACTTCTGCCAGTGTCCCACAGGATACGCAGGCTTCACCTGTGAGAAGAAGATTGACCACTGCACCTCCAGCCCCTGCTCCAACGGTAAGAGGGACTCCAGCTGCTCTGCCTTGAACGCCATCAGATCACAGGTTTGCTCTTTATGAACTTCCACGCTGATGCCAGGTTTTATTTCTGTCCTCAGGTGCACGCTGCGTGGATCTTGTCAACTCCTACTTGTGTCAGTGTCCAGACGGTTTTACCGGCATGAACTGCGACCACACCGGGGATGAGTGCTCGGCATACCCATGCCAAAATGGCGGCACATGTCAAGAAGGACCTGATGGCTACACCTGCACCTGTCCGCCAGGATACACTGGTCGTAACTGCAGCTCACCCATCAGCCGCTGCGAACACAACCCCTGCCACAACGGCGCTACCTGCCATGAGAGAAACAACCGCTACGTGTGTGCGTGTGTTCCTGGATACGGTGGCAGAAACTGTCAGTTCTTACTTCCGGAGCACGCCGCCATCCGTGGGTCAGAAGTGCCCTGGATGGCCGTCGGCTCTGGGGTGGCCCTGGTGCTGCTTCTCCTGGCAGGATGCGCTGTACTTGTTGGATTTTTCCGATCAAAAGTCCAGCGCGGTGGTCAAATAGAAACCACCGGTGAAGGAGAAACAATAAATAACCTGACTAACAACTGTCACCGCGGTGACAGAGACCTGGCGGTCAGCGTGATGCCGACTCCAGGGGTCAAAAACATAAACAAGAAGATGGACTTCTGCAGCGGTGACCCAGATGAAGGGTCTTCACCGGGGAGGAGCAGCTACAAGAGCCGCCCTCTGCCTGCAGACTACAACCTCGTACACGAGGTCAACTATGAGCAGGCGGCTAAAGAGGCCATGCTGGAGGCGGCCTGCGAGGAGAAGTGCCAATCCCTGGACTCGTTTGAGTTTGAGGAGAAACCCAGCAAACGTTTAAAATGGTAAATGCTTATTACTTATCAGACTTCTCTCAAATATAACATCACAATGAAGTTGGGAGTGTGTTGAATCTAACATCTGCTTGTCTTTCCTCCCAAAAGCGATGCATCAGAAAAGAAAGCCCCAGAAATGTCTGCATGTGCGGACACCAAGTACAAATCTGTGTTTGTGATGTCAGAGGAAAAGGACGAATGTATAATTGCAACTGAGGTGAGTTTCACATGAATAGGTTTGTTTCATAAAAATCGGTCACTTAATGTGGAAAATGTTGCCCGTTTGCCAACAACCACTAATGTTTTCTTTCTTGTCTGTGTGTCTGCAGGTGTAAGAAGCCACCAGTTGGCTGCCCGTTGCACATTTGCTCTATGGGAGAGTTTTTATACTCCTTGAGATGCTGCTCTAACCCTAGGGGGAGGTGTCCCGCCTTGAGACTGCTGCTGATACTGAGACGTTTAACTGATATTCAGAGTGAGCTGGTTCTCTACTGGAAACTAAGTGCAGGCAGCGGCGGCCTGTGGGATAGGAACTGGCAGGGTAAACAAGAAAAGACAAAAGTTTACGGTTAAAAGTAAACGGCCATTTAGCTTTCTGTTGTGTGTTTTATCGGGGAAAAGGGGTAAAAAAATATAAATGGATGCTGTCATGTGGTGATAACATGCTTTTGGTACGAGTTTGTTTTGCAACATTTGCACCCGGGCCTTTTCTCTAACCCACATGCCGTTGCTGAGCGCAGGAACTGCATCAAACGGTGGATGTTTGGCCATACTGGCCTGTTCTTCATGAGGCTGTTCACATGGGCTGTGCACCCATCACTAGACCTGTGAAGACTGTATGTATACTTGATCACTGTGTTAAACTGAAGTGCGTTTTTTTTTTCCCTAAGCCCTCCAAACCATTTATGACATAGTATTGTTAATTTTTTTCTTCTTTTGGGGACATGAAAACTTTGTCTTAATTAAAAAAATGTTGCTTTTTGATACAGATTGCCCTTTTGTAAAATAAAGAAAAAAACAAGAAAAAAGTTATGATTTAAAATTATGATTTAATTTAAGTTAATTTAATTATTTTTGTGTTATTTTTATTTCGTATTGTATATTTGTGATGTTTGTTATGATTATTTAAGTTGCTTTTTTTAATGATGATATTTGCAAAGGCACTTCAGGTCAATGGGACTGTTGAAAAAATGTTATTTAAGAGGGATTGTACTGTACAAATTGTTATGTTACTGTCTCTTTTACATTTTTGAATGAAGGAATTAGCCAAGACTATTTTTCCAAATAAATATTGCTAAACATGAAAGCCTAATTGTGCCCAACTTTTGTTTTGTGCATCTGCAAGCACTCAGAAAAGCACTTCTTTAGGGGTCTGTGAGCAAAGTTAATCAGTAACATCTGTTGTCTTCCCCTGGCGACCCCATAGTGGGCTTTTCTATGCCGACACTGTTGGCCACTGCCAGAAGTTGAAAGTGTCTCCCTGGAGACGAGAGAGGGGGCCTATTCATAAAAAACAATGTCCGTACGCTAGATTTACCACTCCCATTTCTCCTCCTAAACAACAAGTCAGGTAATTCATGGCTCTAAAATTCAGATCAGTGTCGAGTAACGCCTACGGGACATCCTACACTTTTGCTTCTTTTCCACCCTTCCTTCCGCTTTGCATCAAAAATAACTTTAGTGGCTCTTTCACCACAAATACTGCCGATTCTCCCTCTGAACTGCTTTTACGCTTTGTCACTTCCAAACAGCATCAACATGCCGACAAAAACAGGTTTCATTCTCTACATCTAGATATATGTTTTTTTCCAATTAACCTCCTTAAATCCCCCTCAGTCCTGTCCCTTAATTGTTCCACAAAGACACTGATTGTGTTTAGACACAAATAACTGTAAATCATCAGCCCGGCAGAGTTGGCCTCTGGAGGGGTTTATAACCCCGCAGCATTATGGGAGCAGACTTCAGCAGACAATGATGGAATTGACAATGGGGCACACAAAAGGCCACCCTTGGGAGAGCCTGCGAGTCCCTCGGCATGCTGGGAGAAGGAGAGTAACAGGAACAGATGTTGTTGAGTAACAGATGCCTTCTGGGCAGAGTTCAGCCTGGACCGGCCTGGCCTTCAAAGCAGAAATAAAAGATTATCGATGGGCCTTCAGGAAAACACAGCCACGTCCCCCCAGAAATAAGTTGAGATTCTGAAAAATGGTCAGTAAAAGAGGAGTTTCTGTCGTGTGACCAACGCAAAGATGCTACAGTAAAACAAACCAACATTTTCAGAAATATGTTTTTCATGTTCGATTAGATAGAACTTTATTGATCCCTTGAGAAGAGCCTTCAGGAAATTAAGGTTCCAGTAGCAGCACAACAACTACTGTACACATATAAGACAAAAGAAAAAGTAATAA
>JAPTMW010000001.1:23187776-23200399 GCA_029822955.1 Ostorhinchus angustatus
TATATATACACACATATATATATACATATACATATATATGTATATATATATATATATATATATATACATATATATATATATTTTGATCCATTTTGCTCGTTTTGAATAATTAATCAATGAGCACTGTTTTAAGTCAGCATGCACAAAGTACGTTCCTATCTTTTATATTTAAAGAGACATAAAAAGGCTCACATTGATGGATTTATTTTCAATTTGACAAAGTTTGTGTCCCAAGTAGACACCACATTTCTCTTTGGGTCTAGAGCCTAAAAATGTGCGAACCACTGCTCTGGGGTAATTAAGTTACACACTGTAATCTGTGGTCTAAATTTCAGTCCTCTTTTCATTTCTTAATTTCTGCAAATTTGACAAGTAATAATGATAAATTAGTTTGCTTTTCCAAAGCAAACATTAGTTTATGCCAGAATACATTTTTTTTTTTTTTTGAGTCCATGCAGGTGTTATTGAATTATCTATTTTTAGAGAAGAGCAGAAAAAATGTGTATCTGAGTTTTGCGTCCGTTGCAGGTTGTACGTTATGAGGTGAAAGCAGCGTTGTTTGAACTGTTTGGCCCTGCTCATAAAACAATAGTGGCCTACTGAGGCCAAATCCAGAGCACCAAACACAAAGAGGCTGACGTCACAAAACAGCCCGATCATTTGAGCTCATCAGCACTTTTACAACACCAATAGAAGCAGGATACATCAGGCTGTAGTCTAACACACGTACAGTAGAAATACAACTGTATACAACAGTAAAAATACTAATCAACAATGAAAACCATCGCTTTACTCTATTGTACTTTGAATTGAAGGATACAACTAGAACATCATAAACTGACTTTAGACGGTTAGAATATTTATCGATGAATTAAAAAACTGTATAATATGGAAGCTATTTTTCTACTTTTACTTGAAATAAACTGGCTCTGTGGATCTTTTTACGTAAACATTTATTTAGTAGATATTGTACGAATTGCTGTTGTAATTGTGTTCTAATAGAGCGAGAGAGAGAGAGAGAGATTTTTGTAGTACTGATTATTAAAGCTTGACCAATTTATCAGCTCGCCAATGAATTGGGTCAATTATAGTGTATCTCCGATTAATCAGCATCGGTCAATATGTAACCGATGTATAACATTTTTTGTTGTGCAGAGATTCCGTCGCTCTGCTCCTGTGTGTCTGTGCTGCACGGAGAGTTAGGGGAATAGTAAAGCGTGTTCACTTTCACTTTGACAATCATGTGCGCTATCCCCCCGCTGCAACAATCACAGACCACTACTACACCCCCCATCAGTGTTCTTATTTCATATATCGGCTGATATATCAGTTATCAGCCAATATATTGGATACTGGCTGTTATATTGGATATCTGCTTTTTTTAGCCCCCGATATCAGTATCAGCATCTGACCCAAAAATCCCATATCAGTTGGGCTCTACTGATATTTTCTTTCCTACTACAGGTGGTCCTCGGGTTACGCCATACTCGACCTACACCGTTTCGACTTTACTACGCTCCGTGCTCCTTAATTTTCTCGGTATCCTTGCCTTTGTCACCCTCCTTTTTCACATCATGGCCCCAAAAAAAGAAAGCAGGATCTCCTAGTGATGCTGGTCCAGCCAAGAGGAAAGCCATTACGATGGAAACGAAACTGGAAATCATCAAAAGGTCGGAGAAAGGCGAGACACCGACCGTGGCAACCATTATTAAGGACAAAGCCCGGATTTCCGACTTATGTGGAAATTCAGGTTACGTCGCCAGCGTAGGAACAGAACTTGTTCATAACCCGAGGACCACCCGTACTTTTTATTTTCCTTGCACAGGACAGCCGTAAAACACAATTATTGACCCCGGAATTACTAAAGTACTCTGATTTTCACGATGGGAAATTCAATATTTAACAAATATTTAATGTAGCTGAGCAAATCTAAACTGAACGAAAGCAGATGTGAAACGAGTCATTGTCAAGCCAAGTTGTTTTTTTCCTTAAACTAAATTAAATGGACTGTGCCTGATTTGTCCCTAATCCCTGAAGGGATCCACAGTAAGTCAGTAAGACAAGCTTTGAACAAACATCTTAACACAATAGGATCTTGATTTGTGCTCTACCTGATCCATCAGGGATGGACCTGACGAAGGTGGGCAGCATCTTGACGGTGGCGGTGGGGTTGGTGTCCCGACCGAGGCCGTTCTCCATCTCCCTCTTGAACCGGTTCATGATGTCCTTGAGCGTCTCATCGGAGAAACGCATGGAGTACAGGTACTTATCGATCTGCAAATCATAAAAACATTAAGACAAGAAGGAGTTTGAGAGCATTAGAGATGTCCTGTTTGGAGGCTGAAGACATGGTAATGAATTTAACCCTCAAATTATAAGCAAACTGTGAGTTAGATCATCAAAGACTGTAAAATATGACAAAAAAAGAAAAAAATAGCTGAACCCCCACAAGACTAATCTGAAGATTTATGAATTAGTGGCTTCACAAGTATGTAGGGAAGTGTAAAACCCCCCAAAAAGAATACAACTTAAAAAAAAAAAAGATTAAATGGACAAAAAACACAATAAAATAGAATAAATACATGTAACATAATAGAACAAAATAAGCACTTTCTAACAGAAAGTAAACATAATCCAAAATATAAATTCCCTACATAAATATAATTAAAAAATTTGTGAATAAAATAAGGTGAATGTTGTTTGTAAACCACACCTAATGAAATACCAGACTGAAGTGTTAGGTTAACTTTACAGGAAAAGGTTAATTAGGTAAATAAAACTGTCAAATCTGCCTCAAAATAAACAGAAGTATGTAAAGCCAAATTACTGATGCTTCATCTTATGTTACTTTAACTGAATTTAAAACCACTTAAGCTCTAGCCTCTCAGAGCAAATTAAGATGGAACACAAGAATAAATGACTGTGATTGTGTTTGGTGTATGTAAAAATGACTTATATGTGCTTGTAGCGGAGTTTCCCTGTTTAATTGGATGTGCAGTATGAATATATTGCTACATAATCAGCGCAGCGTTGTATGTCTTTTGCTGCGGTGAGACTCAGGGTCCGGTTGGGGGACCTTGGAGTTTAACAAGTTAAAACAGAGGCAATCAAGTGTTAAACTAACAGTAAATTAATTTAACGTCTATACAGAATCTGACAAAGGAAAAAATGATCAAATTTCCTTGAGTGTGCCACCAACAGTCTGAAATGATTCAGTATTTAAATTGATGTATATTCAATCAATCAAACAGAATCCTCCAGGAGCAAACACTTGTGACTGGTGACAGTGGAAGGAAACACTTCCTTTTAACAGGCAGAAACCTGGAGCAGACCCAGACTCCTGGAGGATGGGCATCTGCCTTGACCAATATTGACATGTCCACCATATTGATTATTTTTAAAGGTCATTTTAGATCGTTTCATTAACAAAAACCCAAAAAGACAGTAATAAAACCTGATATATCCTTGTTCTGTGTCACTGTAGAATCTTCACTTTTTCACCTTTCAAGGCCTAAAATACACTAATCTGAACTTCAGGCTTTAAAAGGTCTAAAAATGGGTTGGATTTAGTTTTTGGCAGAAGGTTAATAGTCTTAAGATTCTTATGAATAAGAGAGTGTTGTTACTGTACAGAGATTTTATTTGTTGTTTCAGCAGGACCAAATATCTTATTAAGACAGAAGTGGATATAATTCCTTAAAATGAGAAAACTTCTAATGAAGAACATTTTTGCTGTTTGTACTTCCTGGATGAAAACATCTAAATGATGGACTTTACAGTTTCATGACAAAACTAGGACACGACTAGAAAACACCTGCTATCATCTGCTGTTGTTCTCTATTCAGTATTAAGGAACATCACCAAAGTCAACATAGTCAGACTCTGATTTTCATTCATATCTTTACTTTTTTGCTAATTTGGGCATGAAAAAGACATGAAATTACTTTCAGAAGGCAACTATAATTAACTCCAAAGTAGTCACTCACTAGTACATACTCTTAATTAGTAATAAGCATGAAGCAACATTCTCAGAATCTGCACATGCATCATTGTAAATATCCAAGATATCCTCCTTTTTGAGCACTGGAGACCTCAACCAATTACATCAGAGGCATGTTGGGAGACTGGGGGATGGGAGCTCATCAATAGATTGATTTACTTAACACAATGCATCTCTCATAATGGGAGAAAGCCTCAACCAGGACACCTTTATTACTTACAACAACTATTACTGTGTTGGGGAAACATGTTCCATTACATAGTAATATTAACAGCACCTGCATTAAACAGTAATTTAATGCGACTTTGGGCTGAATCTTGTATCATAAAGACAACTAACACAACTAACACTGTGACTTATCTATTAGGAGCTCCTCTATTATGCACTATCATTGTTGCAGTGTGGTTTAATTATTGGAATGTGTGTTGGGGGTTGCAGTGGACAGTCTGTGTTGCATAATCACACAGCTCATTCCATGGGGCAGGACACAGTTCATACATAGTTGTATGTCATGAGTCACAATCACATCAGTCTATTCTGGGCGGCATTACCGTCAGTAACCTCTAATGTAACGTATACTTCAGTCCTGTCTGTCAATAACTGCACTTTCATCAGTTATTCTATTTTCAGCCGTTAAATCCACAATTTTTCCACTTATTCACAAAAGGAGTGTCACATTTATTCTGTATCTGCTTAGGCTAATAAACCGAAGCTGCCCGGTGCTGACAGAAAACACCACATTCTTCATGGCTGTATAATTACAGC
Source organism: Ostorhinchus angustatus (assembly GCA_029822955.1). Classification (NCBI taxonomy): domain Eukaryota; kingdom Metazoa; phylum Chordata; class Actinopteri; order Kurtiformes; family Apogonidae; genus Ostorhinchus; species Ostorhinchus angustatus. The sequence continues at coordinate 23,192,542 of JAPTMW010000001.1, forward strand.
GAATGGAAAATTTCTATTTGCGTCAAGCATCAACTTCTGTACATCTTCTCCAAATTTAGCTGGGAATATTTGTTTCTTTGGGAGCTTCAGGTTCTCACTCTTACAGACTATAGCTTTTCCACATTTCAGTCATGCTTTTTGATTACTTGCTTTGTAATTTAATATTTAAAATCCAGGAAATATTAAATCAATGAATGTCATAAATTTCCTTGCTCATTATTTATAAATCAGTTAAAAAAAGTGTATTTTTGTGCGTTTTCATAAATTTAAGTTTAGTTACATTTAAGATGATTTTACACAATGAATAATAGAACAAACTTTTAAAATACAACAGTTTAAAACACAAGTAGTCTGTATAGCCGTTAATATGACTTTTCCACTAAATGGCTCATATCATTTCATGTCAGTAAACATTCAAATGTCCACAACCTAAAAACAAAATTTGTGTCAGAACTTTGTTTTCTTCTTTCTTCTCCTGTGGATAAGTTAGTTCAAACTAGCTATACCTCTAACAGAAACAACATGATTTTTTTTTATCATTTAATTGTGTCATAAATCATATTAGAACAGTCATTTCTTAAGTAGGATTTTTCATGCATTTTTTTTTTTTTGGTAAAATGTTGCACCCTAGTGACATATGACCAAGAAAAAAAATGAAAGCTGAAAATTCTATATAAATTTAAATCGGTAGGTAGGTGTATTTTTACATGGCTCAATCAATACTTTTAGTTAAAAGATCTAAAGACTTGTACTTCTATTAATATTGATTAAACTGTCTACGTTCCACTAACCTACATGTGCAGAGACACGTCCATCTACTGCAGTGTGATGTCATACACACCATCATGAATCTCTGACTCCGCCCCCTTCTGAGCTGACACATCTCTCCAGGCTGACATCTCATCCAGCTGCTAATTTGTGCTGAAATCAATGTCGGTTTGTTTTGTATGTGACCAGAGGCTTCAATTCAGCTCAGATTTCACTGATGGAACACTAATGGGTTTATGCTATTTCTGAGAGAGACCAAAAAGGGCCCCCGCTGGTCTGATTCAACACAAACATGTATAAAACACACAACCAACACAGCCTCTGCTCTTATAATATTCTACAAATGTGATGCTCAGATTTAGAACAGAATTAGGCAAAGACACCTTTAAAGATGTCCCTTTTCATTGTAGAATGATGTACAGAAAGACCTGTAACTGTCACAGCTTATCCCTGGATTTAAGTCCATATTAAAGGCTACAAAAATAGTACTCAATGACACTGTCAATCGGATTGATTTGTGCTGAAGTAGTTTAGGGCCATTCCACATTTCACTTTGGACCTCTCAGTTCCCCTGATGGATTATCTTGAAAAAATTTTAACTAAATGTTCTTTAAAGTTGATCAGACCCTTACAAAGTTCCAAATCACAACTCTACATACATTATTTACTTCTGAATTTTTTTTAAAAAATGTTTCAGTTAATTGCTTTAGTATGTATATTCAAAGCTACACCAATTGTTTGTTCTTAAGTGGACACCCAAGAAACTTAGGACAAATTAATACACATTTAAAAAAAAAAAAAAAAATTCCCAGCATATCTATCATATTCAGTATTTTCTACTTTCTTTCCATCAAATGTTGGTTTCTTTGTAGTATTAATACAACTCTATGATATCTAGATGTTATGTGGTTCCATTTAAAAAAAATTATCAGCTTCATATTGACTATTTTCCCCAAGAAGGATTACTTAAAGTTTCTTCAAATTAAATGGAAAAGTGTTAATAATCCTTACAGATACAGCTTTCAAATTTTAGATTTTACAATACTTTTATTTGATGACCACTTTAACAAGGTTTTTAACCAGAGAAGCCTGAATTATTATTAAAAAATAAAATTTTATTGAAGATGAGAAACAGAAATATGCGTTTCAGTCAGTGCAAGCAAATTCAGATGAGCACTAGTTAACTTGAAAGATCAGCTTCTGCATTATTATCACCTGTGTTGTGAAGGCTTGCTGCCTCTTCTAGGGTTTTAATCTGGTTAAATAACAGATATATGTAACTGTGAAAGGGAGTTAGCATGACTGAGCCGAAAGAGCTGCAGGGAAGGGAAAAGCTCACGACTTTGCCAGCAGCCGCTCACGGACACCTGTCTGCTTCAGCGCCTTGGCAACCGCTGCTCCGGAAACACTAGATACAAAGGGTCTGTCTGCAGCACCATCAGTGACCACAGCCCATCCCAAGGACATCCATGTCAAGCACTGATCATCTACCACTAACTTAATAGAATTAAACCCAAATGAGTGCTCATTGTGGCCTCCTGTACTTCCCAAATGTGGCATCCTCCTGTGTCAGCCTGTTACGCCCCACAGCCTCACGGCTCTCATGCAGCTACCGTTACCCGGTGTCTGTCCACTAGGCTGCTGTCACACCAAACAGGACCCTCCTATTCGGACACAAAGAAGACCACTCTAGCAGTTTAGAGCTGCTCCCACTCACCTTTTTGAGCTGATCATCCTTCAACTCGGTGAAGTAGTAGGCCAGAAGCTGAGCCGCTATCATCCTGCCTGCACGTCCGCCTGGAGCTGTCAGTGACTGAGAGCTGGTTTGAGAGCAAAGAAGGAAGGAAATAAAGCTGTTGTCTACTGTCCCCTGTCCCCCCGCGATGATCCTGGTTTATCCTGGAGTGGAGCACAAGCAGGAAGAGCTGAGCACTGAGACAAGGCAAGGTTAAAGGCAAGAAAGTAGAGTGAAACAGGAGTGTAGCAGCGGCCGTGGCTGCTAGTCTGCGTCAGGCACGCACTCACAGCCACACACACTTAAACACACAAACGCACAGAGGCTGGCTTTGACCCAGTCTCCTCCCTCTGAGCTGCTAGCTCCCTGTTAGCTCTGGAGAGATGCAGCAGCTCCACACTGGAATGGTGGGATTGCTACGCCCTGCCCCCACTGAGCCGTCTGATTGGCTGAGCTGGGGATGTGAAGGAAGAGAAGAAGGGGAGGGGGTTTCTCCTACAGCAGCAGGAGAGTGGGAGGAAGAGGAGGGAAGGGGGGGGCGGGGGGCTGTGAGCTGAAGGAAGCTGCAGCACAGAGGGTCAGAGACTTCCCCCGGCCGGCACGTTCTGCACGTTGCCACGGCACCGAGAAGTGGACGTGCAGTGGGGCAGGGCTACCACACGATGATGTCATCACCCCCCTTCCTGCTTCATCACACTCAGCATCAGATAGAAGCTGAAGGGCATCGGGTACACGTTGTAACATTAAGCATCTCTGTGCAGATTTACACTACAGAATCATGAGACTGCCGGTGGCTTATCTCGTCAAACATTTTCCACCACTGCGCCCTGTCCACATGCTGATACATTATATCAGCATGTATGTAACATCTCACATCATTAGGATATTAATACTGAAACATCAGTGTCGTCATAGTGTGTTATTTTCGCTGCTTTGAAATTCTTTATGAGCAACCATGGGAGAGATTAAGAAAAAAAGAAATCATTTTTTGGTGTTTAGGGAGAAAAAAAATCTGTATTTGGTGACGCTGTGAAAAGTTGGGAGCAACAGGAATTTGAGCCGACTCAACACTACTTTATGTAAGACGTCAGAGGAGAAAAATGTAGTTAATGTGTTAATATTTACCACTGTGTTATATTTTAAAAGCTTTTCATACTAAACACTGTGTTGAATCCTCTCTTAAACACTAACTTGTAACTGCAGTATTCAGAAAAATGTGGTGTAAAAAATGCAACATCTTCATCTGAAGTTTACAGTAGCATAAAATGGAAATATGCCACAGTATTTGATTAAATGCACTGGGTCACCTCCTACTACTGTAGGTTTTAGAACTATAAGATTTATTATGAGAAGCTAAAATTAAAGCAGTTGACAATAAATGTCAAACATTAGGTGAGTAAATGTGGGGATCAGTTGTTTTTTAATGTTGTCATATACTGTATCACTATGAACTAGTTTTGGACAGGTTGTCTGATGCAACTAAAGACATCATGTTACACACATTTATTTAATTATGTACATTTTAAAGTTACTCTTAGTAGTTAACAGCTCATGTGATGTTTTTCCTCTGTGGGCGTTTATACATCTACATAGAGTATATGAAAGCAAGATCATTTTATAGTTGTTTTTATTTGTTTATTAGGCCAAATTATGAAACCACAAAAATATAACATATCCTGTCTACACTGTACAGAAATAAAATTGTCTGTCAAAAATCTGAATCACAAAGCTGATAGTATTCTGCAAAGTTTATCTTCTGTGTCTCATAAGTCTGTCTGTGAACAGAGCGTCTTATAATCCACCTCTGTGCAGGTTTACATCACAGGATCCTGTGACTGACAGTTTCTTATCGCTTTTCATAACAGCTAATGTCAAGATCCTCTTAATAAGGCTTAAAAAACTTCCGTGACATCATCTGTAAACAGCTAAGACGATGTCAGCTTCATCCTAAACATTACACCATGACCTTTTTCAACAACCCTTTTTATTAATTAAAAGATAAAGCAACAAAAACCATAAAAAATAGCAGAGAAAAATGATTCTCTCATCTTACCTCTGCATTTTAGGACGCAGATTCTTGCTCATGATACACATACAGTGGTGGAAGTAGTGGTCATATTTTACTTAAGTAAAAGAATTAAAAGTCATTGTGCAGTAGAATATTTGAAAACCATATATCTCTAAAAAGTCAACATTTCATGAGCTTTCATCTTGGTGACAGTCCCCAACTAATCTATGAGTGTTTTAAAGAGTTTATTCAGTTTAAGAATTTAGGATTCAACATATAAGGGAAACACTTCATCCCTCAGTTTATCATAAGCATTAAAAATCAACATATTTGGCATGTTGGGGATGAAAAACAGCCAAGGGTACTAAAGTTCTCAGACAAATATACAGTAGTGGAGTAAATAGTACAATATCTGCCTTTAAAATGCAGTTGAGGATTTTCATCCTTTAGAATATTATCAGTTAATCTGCTGATTATCTTGCTGACTGATTGCAATAGTGGAACATCCCTGTTATAACAACCAAAAGCCCACACTTTAATATTAAAGTTTACATTTTCTTTATTCAACAAGAACTGTAAATTGCAAAATGTTCAGGTTACCATTAATGCAAAAGACAAAGGCAGCAAACGCTTACATTAGAGTAGCAGTGTCAAACATATGGTCCATGGGCCAAAACAAGACCATTAAAGGATCCAGTCAGGCCTGATGGAAGAATTTTTAAAATGGAAAAATCACACTGAAGATATTAACAGTGAAGGGTGTCAAATTGCATCATAAAAAAAATTGCATTTCACAATGAAATGAGTAACCTGAAGAACTATGAACAACCTGAAATGTTTAAAGAAAATAAAGAAAAGTTCCATTTTGACAACTTAATAGATCCACTGTGATCTGTAAGCTGTGTTAATAATAAGATAAGACATAATAATGGGGAAATTGCACTTATTTTCTGAAGAAATTCCAGGTTGTACATGGGTGTTGAAGTTATCCATATTTTCATAATACCATTTGGCTTTGTTCGCACTACAACAAAGTTCAAAATTTGGATTATTATGTAAAGGTTATTTTGCCTATTATTTCACTTTTCTGGCTTGCTTTAGATCACACTGTGCTGTATGTGGCCCCTGAATTAAAATGAGTTTGACACCCCTGCATTACAGAATCTCTCCAGTCCACTCTTTACATCCCTGCAGGTCATGGATGTGAGTTATGTTTGTCTGCTGTTTTTTAATTGCATTGCGCTCATTTAGTCCTAACAGATGTGATTGGAAAGCTCTTATTGAATTGCCAGTGAGCACTGATGCAATAAATTTCAGCATTACTTTACATAGTCAGGTTGAACCCTGTCACCCTCCCACTGCAGCTGAGTTACGTCACCACGCACTCCGTAAAATTACACCATGTCTGCTGACTCCATGACGTCCAACGCTTGTGACGTCCCGTTTTTTCCCCCTGAACGGCTCTGACTAAGGACTTCCCTCTTTGATCCCACCCTCCCCATCCCCCTCTTCTTCTACTGTTCCGTCTTCTGCCGGCTGCAACCACGAGGCAGTGAGTATATGAATGAAAAGAGCGGCTTCCCTGAACTGGCTTTCCCCCGCTGTGTCCCAAAAAGAGCAGATCACTGAGGGAAAGGAGGGAGGGCTATGCATTCATTCACTCCCCTCGGACTGAATATCCCGCCTGGTGTCATGGCTGCTTCAGGGTGACCTTCCACTGTAACCTTCAGTTGTGGTGCCTTCTTCCTCTTTGACATGAGCTCTGTGGACACACCAACCAGTACAACCGCTTTATTAAAATGTTTTTACTGTAACAAAAGCCACACCTTGGCCATTTATAGATTAAACTAAACAAACTGAGGAATCACATTACTCTAAAACCTTGACAATAGGCTACATCTGCCATTCACCTCTATTTTTTTTTTTTTGCTTGTTCATCATTGTGTATTTGCACATAAAATTCATGCATGAAGGCCATTCATAAAGACACCATGCCTACTTTTCTTGTAAAAGCCAAGAAAACTATTGAATTAATGTTGCTCAGTATCATAAGCACCATCTACTTTAACTCAAAGAAGGAAAAAACTAAATTTCTTGATACAACATAGCATACATTTTGTTCACAGTGAACACAATTGATTTGATAACCATCATAATCCACAAATTAATGGTGTTTTCAAATGTCTGCTTAATCCTTGAGAAGGTCATGGGAATGACGGCGTCCATCCCAGCTAGCAACAGGTTTAAAATATACAGATGAACAACTATTCTCTCTCACATTGACACCTAATGATATTGATTACCGGTAACTTGATTTCGAACATAAGTAGGAATGAAATATAAAGGTGAACAAAGGGAAAAGAGAAATTACAAATTTAGACGGAACATTCCAGAATACTAAAGGCAGTAAACAAAAATAAAAAAGTCACACAGGGCACAACCATTTCACTGTGGCTCTTTAACAACACTTTATGTCTGAAATGCTGTAGGAAGAAGCCAAAATTGTATTGTCCTACCTCAAATTTATATGACTAATGTATACAGTCCATAAAAAAGATTAGGTCAGTTATTAAATTATTGAAAAAGAGAACAAATTATAACATACCATCAATATCTGTTACTGTTGTACTGCTGTTCATTGACACTGTATCCCCGGAAAATAAGTTTTTATACATCTTCTTAAATTTTATGATGTTTTCGCACTGTTTTATATTTAGTTCTGTTCTATTCCACAAAACCACTTCACAATATGAAATGCACATCTTTTTAAGATTTGTTCCAGTGAAATCTCTATAGCCATAACCCCCCTCTCTATCTGTGAATACTGTAATATCTGGATGTTACTTTGAAGTCATTTATTTCTCACTATCTACAGGAAATTTTTGATTAAATTAACCCATTACGGTGCATGTCTGTGGACAGTGAGTGAAAGAACCCACACAGACATGGGGAGAACATACAAACAACACACAGAAAGGCCCATGCTATTTTAATATTCTTCATCATAAACAGAAAATACAGACATTGTCAAAAGTTTTGGTAGTGACACAAATTGTCACTTTGCATAAATATGATTTTATTGACAATAAAAGTCTTTGAACCTTCTCATATAGTTGAACCTCACAGTACAAATTAAATTAATTCCATGACTGAACTCATTTGGGGATTTGTGTCACAAATCAGTTTTCCCCATTGAAATTAATTGAAATATAATAGTTCCAGCCCCCAAAAACCACCTAAGAACCACCCAAGATCCTTTTTTAGGAGTTTTTAAAACAAAGAAAGAGCAGTTAGAAAGAAAATAACAATTAGAAAACAGGATAAAGAGAATGCAAAACAAACTGGTT
>JAPTMW010000001.1:23372390-23383743 GCA_029822955.1 Ostorhinchus angustatus
AGTGTAGCAGGTCCTTCCATTTCTGACATTCTAGTGTAGCAGGTCCTTCCATGTGTCTATATTGGACAGGGGGCAGACGTTCCCTGTCCCCTGGCTGGCCTGTGGAATATTGAAGAAAGTCAGTTGACTGTAAAGGAGCTCGGGTGTTTTTCTAATTCGGATGTTTGTCCTAAATGCATCCACAGAGTATCTACTCGTACCTTCACAGGTGACCAGGACAGACGGGTGGGAGTGTCTCTAGTGCCTGTTCTGAATGGACAGTTTAGGGCTATTTGAAGTTCATTTAGAGTCATTTCTGATGTAAATGGGACAGAAGTCATGATGGGATGTAACTTCTACATTAACATCACCAGTTCTTCCGTCCGTTTCATTGAACATTTCCTTTATGAGAGTTTTCCAGGTCAACATACTAAACATTCTATCAACAGTCCCACTCAACAGCTTAGCCTCTGCTACCTGTTCTATGACAGTTCCAGCTACAGACAAATTCAAAACAGAGGAGTCTTGACCCCAACACCATACATTTACTCTTCCCAGTACTGAGCAATACTTTATTTTCTCTCATCAAATATGAAATTAGTTTTAACTCTTGACTCAGAACTTTATTAACGTCACCAATATCAGGGTTGGACAGGTAAATGGTGGCATTATCTGCATATAGAGCAATGGTGGCATGTTCCAAAATACAAGGCAAATCATTTGTAAAAATAGAAACTAAAAGTGGTCCTAAACTGCTGCTTTGGGGCACTCCACAACACAGCGTCTGAGTATCAGTAAAGCAACCATTAAATAGAACTGTACATTCTGTGTTGGTTAGTCCAAGTTAACTTTTCCACCGGAGTAAATCAAATACTGCACTCACATCGAACATTCATTATTATTAATTATTCTTCTGTTTTCATTCAAGCAGTGCTCAAGCATCTGAACCAAAGCTGTCCATTTTATGAACATGTTAACATTCTGTATTCAGTCCATTTTTACCAGAATACATATTCATTTGGTCAGAAACTATTTCCTCTGTCATTTTACTTAAAATAGTCAAAATGCAGGTTTTTTTTTTTTTTTTTTACACAAAAACACTCATTATTTTTTAATAGAGGGAGGATTTTGCCTTTTTCCAGTTAGCAGAACAAACACCTTTGTCTAAACTTAAATTAATAATAGAGTGTATTTTTTTCTACCGTAGTAAAACTCACTTTTTCAAAGGTTAATGTACAGGATCTGTTCTTCGTAATTTAGTTTTTAATGGTTCTAATGGATAATTCACTTGTTAAGACGGAATGCATACACTTAACCAAATTTTGAACTTTATTCATGAAGTATTTGCCTAAATAATTCTCAATATCAACAGGTTTGGTCAAAAACCACTCAACAGCTTCCAAAAGTGTTGGTACAGATTTGACCTTCGTCCCTTTAGTCCATTCAGGGTTTCTGTGCTTTGTCTCATTTTTCCTGCTTGAATTGATTTTCATTGTAGATCTTTTTTGTTGTTCTGTTTAACTTTAATTCCTCAATAGAAGCGACTAAACCTTGAATTGTTTTTTGTAGCATCTGAGTGGCAAAGCCAAGTAGGACAGGATGATGACACTGACTTTAGGGGCGGGGCTTGCATGCGCTGAGTTGAGGAAACTGTTCCTGTTTCAACTAACTGTGGACTTGGAGCTCGGACAGCTGCTCGTTCCAGACAGCACATAAACCGTGGGTTTAACTGACATAAGTGTGTTACTGATCATCCCACTACCTGCATGTTTATACCTTCAAACAGCTGACCCAGAAGGACTGACCCTGGGCTGCGGATCCTGGGATGAAAAAGGGTCCCAGTACAACAACATTTATGACCGTACACTGTGTGTGTGTATGTGTGTGTATATGTATATGTGTATATGTGTGTTTATATATGTGTGTGTATGTGTTTATATGTGTGTGTGTTAATATGTGTGTACGTGTATATGTATGTGCGTGTGTTTATATGTGTGTGTGTGTCCAGGCACTGACCGTCGGATCCACTACATGATCACTAAAGGGGGCAGTGAAGCCCTGCTGACGGCGCTGGTCAACCGCGGCCACGTCTTCAGCCCAGACTACACCGTCCTGCTGCCGCTGCTGCACCTACTGGCCAAAGTTGGACACAGAGGTGTGGAACTCACACATCCAACACACGCCTCATAGGTTTACAGCTTTGGGAGGGTCTCCATGGCGTCAACATGAGGCCAGAAAACAGTGGTTAGGTTTGGAAAATAAACATATTGTGATATCCTCTGTTATACATGTGGAGGTGTTCTGTGTTATGCAGGTATTCATGTTCAGGCAGTGACTGCGGTGTTCCTGTGTCTTAGCCGTGTGTGTGTGTGTGCATGCGCAGTGAGTGTGTGCGAAAAATAGACAAAAAAAGAAACTGACGGCCCGTTCGTTCATCGGTTAAGAAGTTTAGCAGCGTAAGTCCTGGCTGTAAAACTACAACATGTATTCCTTCATGTTGAGTCAATAAACCCTGAAACTAGTAGAACTACTCTGTCATCGACTCAGGGTTATTACAATATATATTTATTCTAAAAATGCACCTACAAAACTTACTCTGCTCCTACAAACCTGTTTTTTGTTCTTTTTATAAAACATTTTCTGCATTTACAAAACATTCTGGCCTATTTTTGACGTGGGGGCGGGGTTAGATACGAGGCATGTCCAGACACGAAGCAGCATTAGTGGTGATGGACAGACATGGCCTTATTCACTACAATAGAGCGATTGTGAAGTACCACCTTAATGTGTCTATTCCACCTTAAAGGTGCTGTACAGACTTTCTGCGTGCTCTTGAAAAAGTCTAATTTTTAAGTCTACGCCTGATCGTAGTCTGGAATTTAAAATGAGACTATCACCAAAGTAGGTAATTTCCAAATGCTATTTCCACTTCCCTGGTCGGGTCGGACCAGACTGGACTGATTTACGACAATAAATCACAGTCTGATAACGATCATGAGTTTTTATGGTGCACATGAAGATTGTTATTAGACTTGTCTTTGTCATTATTCACAATGATGCAAGTCTAGAAATCATCAAACTGAGCCTTAAAAATAAGGTTTAATGTTCAAAACCACTTCAAGTAGTTCTTCAAATTTGATCAGTGTAGTCTTTTATGAACAAAATGATGCAATTCAGACAGTGCATAAATAAAAACATAACACATGCAACAAAGTACACAGTGAAAGTGTTCAAACCATGCTGTTGCTGGATCAAAATATGCAGTGAATTTAAAGCAAATGAAAATTTTACCAGAAAACCAGTACACAACAACTTCAGGTGGGATGTTTCATCATTATCTGTATTTTGTATAGTCATATTTTGCTACATCAGTTACACTGAATGATTTATTGCCTTTAAAAACCTGGAAAAATCTGGAAGAACCTTAAAGAGACATTAGAAAAAGACAATACAAATATACTTTCTCATAATCATCAGGGCATTTTCTCTGTGAATGCAAAAGCAGAAAGTCTTGAAAAGTTATTTAATCCACCTATTTTAATGGTTTTATATTCTGTAAGTACCCGTGTGGCTGGTCTTTGTAGTCCATGTTTGCCTTCATTTTACTCCCCTGTCTCTTATACAACAATAAGCAGACGTTAAACCTGCATCTCTGAGAAATGTATTCTTTTAATCCTCTTAGTCTAATTCACATCAGGCAAAATTTACAGACTGTTTCAAGATCTAACTAGGTTAATACTCCTGCCAGCATCCCTGAGCTAATGCTAATGCTAGGTACTGTATGTATATTAGAAAGTGTAAAATAGCAGAAGTCCCATTAGCTAAATTATTGTTGGAAGAAATAGTTAAACTCAGTAAGTTTTGGCATCCCTTTCTCAGGGCTCTCAAGTTTTGAACCGAGTTCAGAGTGAGATTTTGGCGGCACAGGTGAGGACGGGGGTCTGATCTGATAAATGACGCTAAAAATCACACCAATAAAAATATTTATTTAATTCAGCATTTCTTAGTGCAGGTGTGTGTGTGTGAAACAGAGATAATGTTAGTGTTGTTTATTGTTCGGAGAGATCAATGTGACGTTGCAGCGGGAATGTTTAAATCTTACCCGGATACAACAATGCTATTTTTGATTGGCTGTTCGGGAGCTATATTCTTTTTATTTGATTCGCTGGTGCATGCAGGCGCCATCTGAACTCTACGAGGAACCCACTTGATTCCACCTGTTCCACTGTTAAAAAAATAGCAGTGTAATTTGGTGGGCGTTATCCTGGTAATTTCTCTGCGTGAGAAATACAAGGTGTGGTGTGTGAACGGGTTGAAATGCGTGCGTCTCACGCCCAATGCGTGACACTTGAGAGCCGTGCTTTCTACAATATATTAAACAACTCAACCTGAATAGTGTTACAACTTATGTGGCCTCCCTTGCTGTGACCAGTCGTAAGTCCTGGGAAGGGGATGGGGGGGTGGGATGTGGGTCGTTAAAATATGTGCTTTTTAATGTTCGTATTTCTTTTGGTGTACTTTTGGTTTATTTACAGTTTTTAATTTTCAAAACTAGGACAAATTGTAATAATGGACATTTTTCTGATTAATTCCTCAATAAAGGGATTGATAAAGAATGTGTAAAAGACAGAAACAGAATTTCCCTTCAGGGATAATAAAGTGAGTTAATCTTAAACAAAAATATTAGATAAACCATAAAAAGTTAACAAATCAAAATAGAATATAATAAATAAGGGGTGACAATAAATACATTAAGTAGGAATAATACCTATAAAATTATAAAAAAAATAAAATAAAAAAAAAAGACCAGACTAGACGTTCAGATTCAGTTTGCATTTTCAGCTCTTCCTCTACATGTTTTTGTCTTTGTTTCTGGAACAGATAAAGGACAGGAGCCTCCGTACTGGTTCGATAGTCTTACCTTGGCTTGAGTCAGCAGAGCTCTGGCCAGACACAGCAGCTGTCTCTGACCCATGGAGAAGGCTTTCCCTCTCTCTCCCACCTCAGCGTCCAGACCACCTGACGCACAAACACACAAAATCACACTGAAGTCGTCACAGGCAGAGAATTTTAAAAACCTAATCACTGATCCTGGGATGACTGTCCAGTACTTTTTATCCAGAAAAATAGAACCAGTGGCCCTGCATCTCACCAGCATGTTCTATCAAGAATTAATAAGAACTTGAATGTGCGAGGTTGCTGGTTCTGCTGTGGTCTCGATGCAGGAGATCAATCTCCCAATAGCAGTGGGTGGTACTTTCACTGGAGGAGAACTCAACTAATTAAATGAAAGTCCATATGCGACTTCCTATCAGTGCTCAGTAGTAGCTATATTGATATCTGTAACCATTTCCATGTTATAAATAATCAAAATATGGACCATTATAAGGAAAGGCACATTTGTAATATTTCCAAAATTTCACAAATGTAAAAATCTAAATTTCTCAAAACTCTGAAGAAACTTTGTAGACATTGTCCAAAGGAAGCTACACATAACATTTGAAATGAATCCAAGCAGTAGTTTTGTTAAAGATGATTGAAGAAATTGCTAATGAAGACGACCACAAAGACGGCACCGGACACAGCGCCTTCACAATACCTCACTGGCCGCTGAGCTAAAAATATCAGCTCCTACATTTATTTATATAGGCTCATAAAACAGACTTTTACACCAAATATCTTAACAGTAGGAACCAGTGGCCAATGCAGCAGCTACGTCTGTATGTCTATGGTCAATCCTTCATCTTGTCCAGTGTTTGCTGAGAGACAATTCAGCACCAAGAGCGAATCCATCTGATTTACTGCTGGAGATAGGCGGAATGGAACTAAGTACTTTTACTCTAAACATACAAATTTGAGGTACTTTTCTTTACTAATCTCAATTTTCTGCAGTCTTACATCTCCAAATAATGCACTTTTTACATTACTACATTGGTCTGAAAACTTACACACATATTGATTTTGTGTTAAACGAAGGGATTACATTTTGCTTCTTAGATTCAGTAAATTCTCCTACATGGTCTTGTCATCAATATCAGGATCAGGATAAACTTTATTGTCCAATATGGGAAATTAGTTTTGGACAACAGTGCTAGACGTTGTTGCATTCACATTCGGACACATACGGTAACAAAACACAGTCATATCTCCTAGTGCATGGAATAATCAAATACACTTCAAACACTGAAAACTTCACCACTAACTACTGAAAACAAGATTTTCCTACAGGTAGTTTCCTGTGTCTGAGCAAATTTTGTTCAAGTTTTTACATGCTCACAATTGGTGCTGAAATATTTATCATGTTGTAAATCCTGTTCCTAAGTGCACACCTTAAAATGTTATTTTATGTGAACAATAAAGATCAAACTCTGCATGAACTCACAAATTAAAACCCACAAAAAATTGGAGTGAAGGGGAAGTTTTATAAAAAATAAACTCTCAGATTTTGTGGGAAACATGTGGTCATGAACCTAAAAACTGGCTGTTTTTTTTTTTAACTCAAGGGTGACTTTTTAGAAATATGCCGTTTTCAGAGGACAAAGCTACAAACACATGATTTTTCGAATATGATGCTTTGCTATGGATTAAATCACCAACAAAGCAGTTCTTCCACCTCTACTGTAGGTGAATCAAACCATCAGATGGATCTGATCACTTTCATTTCAGGCATCACACTAACAGGAACACTGTGTAACCTTTACTAATATCGTGACCAGTGAAGGGTGGAGTAAAGTTGCATAAACAGACTGTGAGTATCAAGTGGTTTTACTTCAAATAGACACACCTCAACTTCAAAAGCATCGGTCTGCAGGTCCACTGAACCTGAACCATCACATCTGATAATGTCACTAATGACAACTTCATTACATCTCTTTCTTGGGAGAAAAACTGTCATAATGATCACAAATGTGTATGACATGAACTACAAAACAAGATTTACATTATTATTGTTGTTGTTGTGTTTTCTTATTATGTTCTAAACAATCTGAACATGCATACAATAATTTAAATGCACACATCAGAAGTTATGACTTAACCTAAGCATTCTTAGCATCAGTGTGATATTTCTAAAAAATATTGGTTGTTGGTTAATGTATGTCCTCAGATCAAGGAATGAGAAGCTTTTCTGTCTCTTTAGAAAAAATGTCTTGTACCACCTTGAGATTACACATGAATCCACTGAAAGCACACCTGTCCCATTTTTCCACCACTACCTAAATGCAGCGTGTATTTGTGGATCTGTGTGGAGTTCAGACTGTAAAGTGTCAAAACTCTGCACAAATGGAGCCTGGTCTGTGCACATACAGTACTGTGGAAAAGTCTTAGGCCACTGTAAGCTTTGTTGGTTTTTTCAGGGTTGAAATGTTCATACGTATCTATTTATTATTGTCTTTTCTTCAGCTACAACAAATAAATATAGGGAATACATGCAAAGCCTTAAAAGAACACACACAAAAAATGTACTAAATGGGCTCTAATGGTCGCTATTTAGTGTGACCTCTGACCCCATGAAAAGAAACAGCACAAACAATTAGAAACATCTGACATGTGTTGAATGGAACCTGGTATAAAACATCAGAAAAGTAATTAATGTCATTATCTGAACAAAACGGTTAAAGACATGTTAAATGCAAAGGAAGGTCATGCTAAATATGACCACTGTGGTTTATAGAAACTATTTTTTCCCCTGAAACTTTTGTTTTCCCAGCTGCACATGCTTGCATACGTACATAAATCCAGATTGGATCTAAATACAGAGCTTTAATAAACTAACAAACAGAATGTTGGACTAAGACTTATGCACAGGACCGTATATTTGCATTTTGAAAGTGAAAATGCTAAAAATCTTTTCTTTTTCTTATCATTGTCGATCTTGTTCTTTAGCTGCAGATCATGTATCTAACATGGAAGAGATACATCCCTCCCCCCAGTTTCTCACCCATCCTGTTGACCACTGTGCGCAGATGGCACTGGTCCAGGACTTCCAGCAGCTCCTGGTCTTGGTGTCGCCCACAGGGGTCCAGATTCTCCCTGATGGTCCCGCTGAACAGGAAAGGGTCCTGAGGAATAATTGCCAACCTGGACCTGCAGAGGGCACCATCAGCATGGGTACATTAGCAGCAGCCAGTTACTAAAGGGACTTTTTTTTTTCAGCATCATGAGTTTTGTTAAGGGGCTGATAGTTTCCATTTTCATTCCTGATTTGTTGCTCAAATGTAAAACAAACTGCCACAAGAACCAAGACTTGAATCAGTACTGATCACTTTTAAATCGAAAGAAAAGACCGACAGTTTTACAATTGCTTTTGTTTTCTGTCAATTTATCTGATAGTGTATGTTATTGTTTTGAAAGCTAGTACAGTACCCAAAAAGATTAAAAACAAAACTTGTTACCAAAATCCACAGAAGTCCAACTGTAACCATGAGATCTTGGAAAAGTCAGTCAGCCCTGAGGGGCTGCCTAAAATGGCTTTGCTCCTAATGCAAATTCACAACATATTTTCAATGTCTTCACATTATCAGAAAAAAAAACTTTTTGTTATCATAAACTACTAATGTATGTATAATATACACTAATATTTGTGTGTGTTTTTTGATACTACTGCAGATAAAAATAAAATATTTCTTTAAACCATTGCAGCATTTACAGTACTTATAATAACTGCATCCACAAGGTGTTACCAAATTAGCCAGAAAACTTGAAACATGAAGAAAAGATGATCTCCTTCTGTAGCTTAATGACAATAGAATAAAATAAATATAGATACAAGCTGAACATGTTTTGTTGCGCAATTATCAGAGCATCAAAACATCAGAAGCCGTCACTTTTAAACTGTGGTTGTTTGGTCGTGTCAGTTCGGAATCGGTGATCTGATCATCTGAGCCCCTACCGGAGCTGAGCCAGGCCCACGGTGCTGAGGTCCAACCCGTCCAGGAGAATCTGACCCTGGTTCAGCTCCACCATACGGAACAAGGCCAGAAACAAGGTGGACTTCCCAGAGCCTGTGCGTCCCACGATGCCTACCTTCTCCCCGGGCCGCACTACCAGACTCACCCCGTCCAGGGCGTTAGGAAGACCGGCCCTGTAAGCCAAAACCACATCTCTGAACTCCAGCCAGCCCTGCTCGGGCCACACAGAGGACAGCTGATACCAAAACAGAGAGGATGGAAAGGAAACACACGTAAGTACAGAAATTACTTTGTAAATGTCGACAAAGTAACTTAACAACTAAAAAAAATACCTGAAAAAATTCATTTTCAGAAATTGGACTTTTGGATCTTTGTATTAGGGCTCCTTTATACTGAATAAACTGACACTGAATTTTTTTTTTTCTGTCAGAAAGTACACTGAGAAAAAATATAAACACACCATGTACAGTATTTGCGTAACACGAGATGTGTGGCCCAAAATGAGCTTGTGATGTCTTATAATTGTAAATCATGGTTAATTCTCTTGCTTTGTAAACAAACTTTGTGTCCATGTCTGTGAGTGAGCACTTGCTCAGCGATCCAGTGATTCTACCCACAACACAGCTGTGGCCTGTCCAGATGCTGCTCAAACAGACACTCCTTATACTGGGGACAATAAAAGGACACCTCAAAACGTCACATTTACTCAGATGTCACCATGCCACAGATGTTGCAAATCAAGCGGGAGCGGTTCCAGATAACATCCCATAGCTCTGTGTAGCCCTCAAAGAGGAGTGGAATAACATTCCACAGGCCACAATTGACAATATAGTCAATTCGATGAGAAGATGATGTGTTACTCTACAGCAGTATTTTTCAACCTTGGGGTCGTGACCCCACGTGGGGCCGCCTGAAATTTCTAGTAATTGATAAAAAAAATATATATATATATGCTAATAAAAAAAACATATGTTGAGTTGACAGAGACAATCCGAATCCACAAAAGACATGACAAACTGTGAGTCTGAAACTGAAGCACTGAAGCTCTTTCATAATTCATAGTTTGAGTTATTGTTTGTTCAGTATTAATTGTCAGCCTTGTAAACACAAGCTGGACTGACTGTACATATCCTGACCAAGAGAAATCTAATTCTCCCTTAGTGCAGTAATCTACACCTGGCTTTTCTGCATCTGTCCATAATAATATACATCATATAGACTAAATGTCATCTAAAATTAACATTTATTTACAACATAGTATAGCAAACTATTACATGATCAAAAACAAATTTTAGCAAAAAAAAAAAGGCTCCATTTTGAATGTCTGGGGCCGCCAGAAATTTGTGATATTAAAATGGGGTCACGAGCCAAAAAAGGTTGGGAACCACTGCTCTACGAGAAGCCAATGGCAGACACACAAGATCTGGAGTTGTGATTTGTTTCAAATGGCCCCCACCGTGTCCACATGAATGTCCCTGAATGCCAGATGCCACCATCGCGTTCTAATGGACAGTAATCTGTACCACATTGATCAGCAAAATAAATTGTGTGCGATTTAATACATAATGTGCAACACCTAATGCTATTAAAATTTAAAGTGTCACATGGTGTGTTTATATTTTTGCTCAGTGTACAAGAATTTCAACCTGTTAATTTAACAGCTCTATTTAGAAACCATAAATATTAGTAGAATGATTAGGCTGGTTTTGTAGAAGAGTGCATCAAGTACAAAAGGTGGTAAGACATGTTACACTTCACCAATGAATGAACTGTGTATGTGGTTGTTTTGTATGAAGCAGCAAAAAAGTTGTAGCATAGTGTTTTTTACTTGACACACGTCATGTGATGTGGGTGCTGAATAAACATCATGAAAATAATGCTGAATCACTACTGTGCAGCACTAAAATGTACAACTAAATCAAACAAATACTAATGTAATCTGTTCCAACTAAATATTATTTAATGAAAGTTTGGGTTTTTAGAATCAAGAATCAATTTGCATTAAAAATGTAAATGTTAAATCCTACAGATAGGTCAGAGCAGTGATAGTTCTGGGAATGTGCAGATCAGTCTGTAGCTGGTCTGACCTGTGCGTTGTGGTGCTGAGGCTCAGTGGGCAGATCTGTCGAGTACTCCTCTGTTCGCTCGACGCTCACCAACTGCATCTCTGTCTGAGTGAAGCTGAATATGAGGCCAGACAGCAGCATGGTGATGGAGAGAGCGTAGGACAGCGACAAACCCACCAGACCTGACAAGGACGGCACAGACAAACTAACATTTAACAGCTACGAACAGCATACAGCGGCAAACCTCGTGTAAGGCTGGGCAATGAGCTTAAAGGAGTGGTATTTTGCTTTTTTAAATGGAATTATGCATTTTAAAACATTCCCCTACATAAACTGTAAATGCTCTGCTTGGGTCTGAATTCTTCATTAATTCAACTCCACAGGTCCATCTTCAACCCT
>JAPTMW010000001.1:23383815-23394007 GCA_029822955.1 Ostorhinchus angustatus
ATCTTCAACCCTATTTCTGAGTAATGACACCAGAAAGGTGGTTTTGAGCGCTGGCCCCTTAAATGCAAATGAGCCACTTCAGGCCCCACCCCTCCAGGTTGTTGACTGTGCTGCTCTGTCCTGTTCAACCAACAACTGAACATTTTAGGTAATTGACCTTATATGTGCAAATGTTGTGACGTAACTAGTTACAGACGTAACAAATTAAGCAGGAATTAAAATGGGTTGTAGAAATTCACTCAATTTTTGCCAAAATGAATATAAAGATAGCTTTGCTGCGTGTGGAGGGTTCAAATTCAACCTTTTTGAACTATTAGGGTCCAAATACACAAATAAATGAACCAAAGACGAATAAAAGTGGATTTAGCAAAATATGAGCCCTTTAAACTTGATGCACAGATTAAATCAGTGGTGACGTCCAGCTTTCTTCAACTGAGACAGCTGCCAAAGTTAAACCATTCCTTTCTCTGTATCATTTGGAGATTTTAATCCACGCTTTTACCACAACTGCTTTAGACTACTGCCATGTGCTCTATGTTGGGCTTAGTCACACGTGTCTTACTCGACTGTGGCTGGTTCAAAACGCTACTGCTTGACTTTTAACTGGTGCCAGTAAACAAGGTCATATCACCCCAAATTCAGCGTCAATTCATTGGCTCTGGGTTAGTTTCTGAAATGAGTTTAAAATTCTTTTATCAGTTTTAAATGCCTTAATGGCCTCGTCCCACAGTATCTGACAGACCTGCTGCAGATGTATAGATCAGTCAGTGTTATTCATCCCAAAGAGAAAGAGGAAGCTGAGAGGTGACAAGGCCTTTTCAGTCGCTGCCCCTAAACTGTGGAATTAAATACCTTTGCGCATCAGACAGACCAACTCAATGTCTGTTTTTAAATCCTTTCTTAAAACATACTTTTTTCTGTGTAGGGCACTTTGGCCGACTGCGTTGTTTTTAAAGTGCTTTATGAATAAAGTTGTGTCGAGCTCATACATACAGTTAAACAGCTCAAGATGGACCTAAAGTCATCACACGCACCTGGATCGACAGAGTTAAACTGGTGCTGGATGACAGCGACCACCCCGAGGCCCGTCACTACGGCGACACCAATCATCTGAAGGCGGATGCCCAACCATTGACCAGCAGCGTTACTAAGAAACAGGCAGCGCTGGTTCAGCTCCAGTCGCCGGGCGCTCTCCTCCTTAAACCTAAAAGTGAGAAGAAAACATTTTACAAACAAACATCTGTCACTTTTCTCACCTTGTAGTGAAGCTACTGAGATCACATAACTGCAGTACTTTAATAAACAGTTAATAATTTCAGTGATTTTTTTCTAAAATCTCAAATGTATGGAGTTATGCAATTCTCTAGTGTCTTTCAACAATATCAGAGACATGAATTAAAACATCTTTAGATTTTGGAGTAGTTAACTTCTAACTTTTAAACAAGAAACCACTCATCCAGAAAACAATCTGCGCATTAATAAAGAATTTGAATGATCACCTGCAGCACAAAAAATACTGGTGCTTTTATGTTAGTGTAACGCCATAATAAATAGAATGCGTATGATAACTACAGGACGTTGGGGTTTATTTTATTGTAATATAAAAAGACAAATAAATTAAGTTTTTTCATTGGATCAAAGAATCATTTTTAGGAGAACAAAAAATCTTGTTTGACAATCTGAGAAGTTAGCTGTGGTTGACAGTGTAATAAAACAGAAAATAGGATTTTAAAGTAAGAAATAATAGATTTTTGTTTAATTTGTAAATAATTCTTTGTCTTTTCCCTTCTTTTGTTATCAGTATTTACCACCTTAATTTTTATAGGAGCGGTAAGAGGAGAATATCCCTAAAGCCTGGCGTGATTGCTTTTTTAAGATTTGCTGGAAAAAGGCAGACCTTAAGTCTAATATAAAGTATTATTTTTGACTTTGTAAGCAATGTGAACACCCCACTCAAGCTTTGGAAAACTAGGAGGGTAAATTTGTATTTTATAAAGAAAATTACTGTTACTGTAATTCATTGAATGTAGCAAGCTGAAAAAATTGAAAAGGCGAAAATTTAAGAGTCTGGTTTCAACCAGCTCTACATGTTAAGTGTCATGACATAACTTTTATTAAGTTTTGGCACTATATAAGTAAAATTTGATTGATTGAAAATAAAAGTTTGCTGCAGAGATAGTAAAGATGTCTGTCACCTGGTGGAGTTGGCACTGGCCCGGATGGTTCCCAGTCCGGTCAGTGTTTCAGAGAAGTGTGAGTAAACTGGAGACAGGGTGACGCTGTACAAGCGCTTCAGTTCCCTGGAGGTGTGTCGGTAGAAGTGCTGAATCCTGTAGTACAGCACAGCCAGAGGAAGTAGGGGCACTAGGACCCAGGGCAGGCCATAACTGATCACCACCAGCATTCCCAGGAGGCCAAAAATGTTGGCCAGCAGGATGTTCAGGATGAATGGCAGGCTGTCGTCCACACTGTACAGGTCTGAGGAAAAACGGTTGAGGATCCGACCCAGTGGCGTGGTGTCGAAGAAACTCACTGTGGCCTAAGGAATAAACAGAAAAAGAATCACTGACTCTATTATTATTTTTATTATTCATAATAATAGTAATAATAATAATCTAGCCTTTATTTAAAATAAACAAGACATCAAGGTTGGGATTGAATACAGTTTCTATTTTACAGCTGCTGATTTTTTTCCACTTGGAATTAAATGATCTGAGAAGTTGTAGCTAACGAACGTGTTGTACTGCGACTGTCCCTGTACTGTGTACTACTGCTAAGTTTTAGAGCAATGGGGACCAAAAATTATCTCCGTCTTTTTAGGCTGAATTGTCATCTGCAGTATAATTCTCAATATCTTTACATGTTCCTTTAACTGTTTAAATATACATATCGTGGTTTGATGTGGCTTCATGTAAAAAGCAAAAATAAATTCTCTAAAATTGGGCTATCATCACATCTTTAATATTTGAATCCTTCTGCTGAGATTAGAAATAAAATCAAAAGTTAGCATGTGAAAAAGTAAGTGGACCTTACTAATACCCCTGCACAGTCACACAACACTTTGCCCCTCCTGCTCACTCATACCCTGCCTACCCAGAGATTCATTTTCAGTCTTAACTCTCAATCTTTTCAAAAACTTTTCCAAATTTGGGAGAAGTTTTTTTTTTTTTTTTTTTTTTAATCTGAAACTGAGAGAAAGGCACATGTCAAGAACATGTGTGAGAAATCATTAATCAATAATTAATGATTGAAACAAACTCCACAATAATGGATAATAAAACCAATTGTTGATGACGGTTCTATTCTTTACAACACTGTTCAAAATTTCAGTGGTCAGGTGTCCAGAGGATTTTAAAGCTGGCAGGGTGTTTTGTTTTTTTGGAACAGAAGAAGTCTAGTAGTTTGTGCAGTGAATATGTTGGTAATGCTCTTTTATTCTGGTTTGCCAACTGCCTATCAATGAAAAGACTTTGCTCACATTGAATGGAAATTTCTTTTGATGTTGAGATGAGGCATCAGTCATCAGCCTTTCTGACATCGGTCTGCTTCTCTAACCTTCAGCTGCTGCCAAACATGACAAATACTCAGTCTGCTCAGCTCGGCTCGGTTCAGATCTGACAGCCGGTCTAAGGAACCCACAGCTGTTTCAGGGCTCAGAGCTCAGATGACGCACCTTGAAGACTCGGTCCAGAAGTCTGCTGTGGATGGTGGTGGCTGCGCAGATGGTCCCGTAGGCGAAGAGGAAGGCTCGGAGCGCGGTGAAGACAGTGTTGGCGGCAGCGATGAGGCCGTACACCATCAGGTAAAACCTGACATCTGAGCTCCTGTTGTTTAATGGAGACGTTTGCAGAGAGGACAGAGGAGACCTGGACAGAGTTTAAAAGAAGTTTACACAGTCTTCAACTAGGGTATAACTGTGCCGTGAGAATACCAGTGAAGACTAGATGTAGATCAAGTGCAGCAACAAATATCATGTCACATATTAAATCATCTTGGATTTGTAGGGAGCGAATTATATTCTTACCTTTTGCTGTTTGTATTGAATTTATTTTTTGTACTCTTTCTGGCTTTTATACTATGTAATAAGGTTTAATTCAAGTGTCTGGCTTTCATTGCCATTGGAATTAAACACTTTCCACCCAATTTTACTTGTATTGTGAAAATGTCCTGCTCACTTTTTGAGACAGTCAGCCTGAATGTAACTTGTTATGTGTCAATAATACATTTCACTGATTCTTCCACTCACATCAGTCCTCCAGGTGAGAAGAGAAGCAGGTGAGGTGAACTGAAGACACCTGAAGAGGAACCGTTGGTGATGGAGGATCCGTTGTTTTTAAGCTCTGAAATCCAGTGGGACAGCCACCAGTCGGACAGGTTCTTAGAGGCTGATGGAAAAAAATGCACATACACTGCATAAATATATATATATATATATATTTATGTAAATACAATACTGACTGAGTTTTCTGACTTTATCAAGCATCGACTCTACTGTAATTTTATTCCCCCAAAGTATACATATTTTTTAAAATGCATTTAAGTTTTACAGATAAGATACAAAATAGTATCAGCAACATAGCTTCTCTCTTACAATATATAAAAACAATAAGTAATGAATTACAACAAGTAAAATGAAATAAACTATCAAGATTTAAATTATAGAACTGTTTAGGCAAAATGGTCAGATGGACAGACAGACAGATGGCATGTTAAAAAAAAAAACCTCAAAAATTAAATAAAAAATAAAGTTACAAATTTTACAACAATAAGACAATAAAGTAAAAATAAATAAAGTAATAATACAACAAAAAAATTCAAAGGCATAGTAACAACATGGTCTGTAAACATCAACGAAATCCAATGAAAAATCTCCATATCTTTACAGTTTTTTTTTTTTTCGATTTCAGTATAGACGTTATTCTTTTGAGAGGAAGGTTTGTTAACATCTGTCCCAATCAATGAGTCATATCTGGTCTTTGAGTCTTTTTTCCCCAGTATTGCAATACTTTTCTTGGCATTGAGTAAACTGAAGTTTATGAATATTCTGTCATTTTTGCTGAAGTTGTATTTTATCGGATACAAACCAAACAGAAACAGTTAGGGTTCTTATAATCTCTTTTAAAAAGTCATCATCATCACTTATCTTCTGTTTTTTATTTGCTCTTTGTATCTTTCTGATGCTAGTACTATGTTCTATGATTTTTTTTATAAATGCATTAAAAAATAAAATTACCAAGTAAAGTAGCCTTTCAAAGCTTATTTCAATCATTATATGGGTATGTGATTTGATACTTATTGCCTTCAGAAGAATGTGTTCTTATCTTTGTACTGTTACACATGAAAATCTGAATATTTTCATTCAAATTGAAGAAAACCTTGATCATTTGGATTATAAGCCGTATCATCAGTGGTCGATCCAAACCTTGCATGAGGAGCAGAGACATCAGGATGGAGGCAGCCAGCACTCGACCCACAGAAACCCAGTAGGTCTGGTAAACTTTCCACGCCAACCTGCCCACCTGCTTCTGCTCCTCCCCTGAAGGACCACCGTCCTCATTCACACACAGATCTGTCAGTGATCCCTGCTCAGCCACTTCCTCCAGCTCCGCACCATCTGTTTAAAAACAACAAAATGTTTACACTTCATCCTGAAAAGTAAGGAGAACTGATTTTAGAACACAAGGTATCACAGTTATTTGTGGACCTGCAGTTTGTAGGACTCAGTACAAAAGCTGGTTTGATGCTTTACCGTATTTGACTGTATTATTAAGAAGACTGGGCGGATCGAAGGAAACAGGAAAGAAAAGTGACAAACAGCCCACCCAACCCACACTTTTTTACAGGGGTCATATTTAGCATCAAATATAAAAAAAAAAAAATTAAAATGACCATAAAGGTGCTTAGAATAAAGAGCTCTGAAGTTCTGCAAAAGATGCCTATGTATTGTATTGCACAGATATGAACTTAATTTATTTCGACTGACAGGCCGAGGGATTTATATGACCACTAGAGGGAGTAGTGAGTCACTCTGTTGGTCTCCTATGGTGAGGAAAAGCAACACCACGGGCCTATGACTAAAGCATCAGAAAGTGACCAGATGGAATGAGAGCCATTAAGAAACTATTCAAAGAAAGGAAGTGATAAAAACCAGAAACACTTGTTCTTTTCTCCACTGGACACAGCTGTAAATGAAAAAAAAAAAAAAAGAATAAAGAGTTTGATGCAAAAAATGTCAGCGTTTCTTCGACGCGAGTGAGAAACAGAGGTGATTTGTGGTTTTACTGTGGCTGTTTTTCATCTAAAAACAGAGCTAAGCAAACAAAGCTATAATGTAAACTATCAGCTGACGCAGTACAAGAACATTTTAAGACAGTATTATTTAGACCAAATGTTAAAATAAGCTTGGATGAGTTTTAGTTTGACGAGGAAAACTTGATATTACTATAATACAGATGTGTGTAAAGAATGAGCTTTAACCTTTATCCAGTGACTGATACCACCTGTAGATACATAGCACTGATCTGTTGATTTTGGTAATCCTAAGTGTGTTCTGGTACCAGAGTTTCCACTGATGTTGACAGTTTAGAATATCAACACTTTATAGCCAAATCCATAGAAGCTTCACCTTTCTGTTTCCTGTTGTCATCATTCTTCCGTTTCTTCGGTGATACTTCTACCAAAGGAAGGATTTCTGTTGGTGTGCCTGTTAAAAATACAATGACAGCACAGTTACCCTACAAGTATATGGAAACATCCACAAAGCTTTACTGTGAATGCAGAGTCCATCGTCTAATTTCAGAAACACCGTGCAAGTATGTGATCTCCTTTAAATTCTGATATCGTGTGTGCAGATGAATGTGGTATCTATGTTTAAAAACTTACCCTCTGACGACATGATCATATAAATAAAACCTGAAGTATTATTTACAGATTTTACATCGTTGTAAATTTCTACCTGTTTTGATGATTGTCCCGTTCTCCATGAGCACGACCATGTCCGCTTTGTTCACAAACTCTATGCGGTGTGTGCAAAGGATTCTGGTCTTTTCTCTGAGGAGTTCCATAATGCATTTCTGCATGAGGTGTTCAGCCACGTCAGTATCAACAGCTGCCAGTGGGTCATCGAGGAGGTAGATGTCTTTGTCCTGTGGTGATTTAGTTTGGAGGGAATAAAGAGATGTCAGGTTAGAAATACAAAATTGAATCATTATGTGATTGGGAAAAAACTACAAATCTATGTTGCAGCACACGTCTATTTATTTACGTTGTGAGTTTTTGTTGCACATTTTGTTACATGATAATGTTTTGTTACATTGCAGTGCAATGAGCTTCCCCAGGCCTCCAAATGATTAACTAAGTTGTTCTGGTGGTGGACCAACACTTATTTTGCCTTTATGTACTATGGGAATTATGGTAAATACTAGTTACAAGTTGGAAAATTGCATATTAACTTTATAGAACTGAACTCTTGTCATATTTTTCACATGAGAACTTTAAAGAAAATGTTCATACATGAGCTGCAGAGATGAAAATAACCTTGGAACTTTTTAACAAGGCGGAGATCAATAAGCGCTTAATCACGAATGATAAGTGATGCTTCTATTAATGTTCTTCTGCTGTTAGTTGTTGATTTTGTACAATTATAGCATACGTAATTTACCAAAAAAAATTACAAAAGCAAACAAAAAACACTGCAACAGATGAATTAACAAGAGCTGTCAAAAGTAACATGTTAATGACCAATAATCTGATGAAAAATTTTAATGCAATTAACCCATCTGCCACACAGAATGACTCTGAATGTCTCTGCCAACGCATTTGGGGCAGTTTTTCCAAGTAGAGATACGTCCCACATGAACAATTGATCTGGTAGTGACAGGCAGCAGAACCAACCCATAAAGATAGACGACAATAAACAGCACGTTGGCCTCTGGACGGAAATATGAGGACAAACAGACCCAAGACGGAACAGTTGTTTCAAGTTGTTTTGTTGAAACTGCAGAAGGTGTTTATTAAACACGTTAAGTACATATATATTCCCTTTTTTGAGTCTGTTTGCTCATGCAAAATGACACACAAATAATGTAGATTAGAAATGAATGACATTTAATCTTGATTAATTGAAATTAATCTACAGCAACCCTATGATTAATCTGATGAAAAATTTTAATCATTTGACAGCGCTACAATTAACACATCCAAAACTCTTTTACCTAAGTAGCAGGTCACAACAATTGTGTCAATCATTTCCATTTCACTACAACAAAAACGCACAATCATAGGTTTAAATTCCCTTCTGGAAAGGATCATCTTCCCAACAGCATGTGAAGACAGCATAAGACACTATCATGTTTATTTCTTTAATGTCTCACCAATTTGTGTCTGTCCACATTAACAAAAGCATAGAAAAAGATTTGTCTGCACATTTGTCTCAAACTCTGAGATGCTTTCATCCACATTTCTTTGCTGATGTTGCAGATAGAGTACTGACCATGTAAACAGCTCTGGCAAGAGCGAGCCGAGCCTTCTGACCTCCACTCAGAGTCACTCCATTCTCTCCCACTTCTGTCTTATCACCATTTGGCAAAACCTGCAGATGCATTACAAATGTAATCAAATACACTGTACACAACACATTCCTCTGCTATTAATACAATTTTCTGTTGTTGTGCTAATTTAACATTTTCATCATCCTGAGATCAGCCGAGGAGAAAATTTCTCCAAGTACCCAAAGCACACCCGAGAACAATGTGAAATGTAGGTTATTTCACTAAACCTGGAAATTTTGATCTAAATATGTCCATCTGAAATAGAGGGACAGCAAATGACACAACTCAGACATAGAGGTTGTGAAAAACTTACATTTAGATCATCTAGTAGTGCACAGGCTTCGATCACAGCCTGGTAGAAGGTGGGATCGTAGTCTTTGCCAAACAGGATGTTGTCCCGCACTGAGGCGTGTTGGATCCACGGCTCCTGAGAAGCCAGACTGAAACCGGCTTCTCTGTCTGCTATGTACACAAGCCCACTCTGTCTGCAGAGGAGCAGGAGGAATTACAACTAATTAGCGTTTATGTGATTGTCATGATACCCAGATACAAATCAAAACATCATTTTAAATGTTCATCACCTCCTTTAAAAATAGGACCAGTGTCCCTGTATCTCACTGGCATGTTCTATCAAGAATCAATAACAAGTTGAATTTGTGAGGTTGTCAGGTTCTATGTTAAAGTCCTGTGGTGTTGATGCAGGAGATCAATCTTCCAATCGAAGTGGGTGGTAAGTTTACTGGAGGAGAACTGAACTAATTAAATGAAAGTCCATATATGACTTCACATCAGTGCTCCATAGTAACTACATTGATATCTCTAAAAAATATCTCTCAAATATGGCCTATTATACGCAAAGGCACATTTTTAATATTAAAAAAAATTCAAAAATAAAAAAAAATCTAAATTTCTCAAAACTGTAAAGCCTACATATGTGGATATGTGAAATGAATCTGACCAGTAGTTTTGTCAGAGAAGAGGTTTGAAGAAATTGCTAAGAACTATAAGGGGATAGAAACACTAACTATTCATGAAAGTAATATTTACATTAATCCCAGTGTTTGTTTTGTCACTGACGTGCAGTACCTGTTGAGTTCTCCGGTGAGAGCAGCCAGTAACGAGCTCTTTCCACAGCCGACCTTCCCCACTATGACAACCAGGGAGCCCTGTTCAAACCCCAAAGCCAGATTTACCTTCATGTTTTCAGTTACAGTAAAATGTGCCAATGCTTTACTTTACTACATCATAATGTACTGATATATCTGGCTTTTATTCATCAGTCACTTCATAAACTTCTCAAGATCATGTCTGTAAATGATATATATAAATGTTTAGTGGCTACTTAAATATCCTTAAGGTAATTAATAAAAGCTAAATCAAAACGGAATATTTAGATATTCACTGTGTTGTCAAAAAAACGTTTTAATAACTAAATTTTAAGACTTTATTCATGTCTACTTATAAATCTAAATCTGTAAATTACATTATGTATGCGACATGTCTGTCTATAATATTTAAACTCTAAATGTTCTGATCTCAGTCTTTGCGTAACTTGGTGTAACATTAAATATTAGATTAGATTAGATTAGATTAGATTAGATTAGATTAGATTAGATTAGATTAGATTAGATTAGATTAGATTA
>JAPTMW010000001.1:24032251-24043471 GCA_029822955.1 Ostorhinchus angustatus
AGATCACTGTCTGGATCCAGGAATTTTTTGAAGGATACTTTATCATTGCGAGTTAGGACCAGTGTCAGGTCCGCTCCAGTGTTCCCACAGGCCCCTCCCTCTCCATTCATCCTGACATCAGACTCACCTGTTGCACATCCCAATCAGCTCTATTTAAGGCTTGGTTCCACAGGTGTGCGGCTCATTGTCGAGCTTAACCTCTCCAAAACCCGAACTTTCATCCTGTACACTACAGACTCCGACTGTCACTCCCCAGGTTTTGTGTTTTGTCCTCACCGTTATGATGTTCGTGTTTTAATAAATCCAGACTGATCTGGGGGGACTGATCTGCCTTGGTGGAGGTCTGTGCTCCCCAACTGCTTTTCTAGTTTCAATATTACCGGTACTTTCTTTGCAGTTTGGACATTTAACAGACACATTTAAACACAATACAGCAAACAAGTTGATGGCAACAGAACTTAAGACCTATCATATCAAATTTAATACCTTTTAAGGTATTAAATGCAGATTTGTAAATTCAAGACTTTTAAGACTTTGACCCTGTGGGAACCCAGTTAAAATCACAGCAAATTTTTTATTTTTTTTTTTTCAATTGACTAATCAATAAATCAATGCACTGTATAACAGTTGCAACTGTGATTCTATTTGTCGTTAATATAAAATATGCCAGTGAGAATGTTTTTCATTTTTAGGAAGCTGAAACCAAATATTAGTGATTGTGTTAGAAATTTTTGTTTTAAATTACTAAGTCAATGAAGGTGCGTTAAAGCCATTGTGTTGGCTAAAACATTCATTGTGCAGTTTCCTACTCAAGGTAAAGTGATAAGAGGTGAGAGGTTGTTTGTTTTTATCTTCGTTTCAACATAAGATCTCTGTCTAAACAGCTACTGCGCTATTTTCTCCACCAGAAAAAAATGTGCCAGGCTGCAGGATGTTATGAGCATTTTCATGTCAACAGCAGAGCACTCGGCATCAGGTAACAATATAAAACATACATTATAATGTGTTTTGGAACGAAACCCTTCAAACCCTGGCATCCAGCCTCGGCCCCACACCCCTGTTTCCTGCCTTTATTCTGCCTGTCGATGGAGTTAAACGCTGAAACCCTGCAGTCTGCTCCAGAGAAAACAACTACACATTTCCTATTCAGTTTGTGTTTTTATTGTTGCTGCTGATCAAAAATCTGATATCTTTCATATGGATATTTATACTTTTATTTTACAGGTTTGCACTGTCTGATTTATCCCCACATCATTTCCAAAAACATTTCCTGGAAATGGAAAAAAAAACCTGGATATTTTGTTTGTTAAATATTCATCTTACAGAAAACAAAGACACTGG
Source organism: Ostorhinchus angustatus (assembly GCA_029822955.1). Classification (NCBI taxonomy): domain Eukaryota; kingdom Metazoa; phylum Chordata; class Actinopteri; order Kurtiformes; family Apogonidae; genus Ostorhinchus; species Ostorhinchus angustatus. The sequence goes on from JAPTMW010000001.1 coordinate 24,033,593, forward strand.
TCATTAGGTACATTTACAGCAGATTAACAGTAATTATATAATAAAATAAGATAATTAAGAAAATTCATACAACTATTACATCTTTACTGTCATATCTAATTTTTTCCTCCAAATTACTTACAACATTTACTATTTTCTTAATATCATGATTTTATTTTATTCTCTGATCTGTTCTGAAAATATGACTTCACTTCTGCAATACTATGATATTCCTTAAAATAGTAGTACTTGATTTTCATGAGAGAAAAAGAAAAGGATACTGAGAACAAACTCAATATATGACTTACTTTTTGTAATGTTTTTACTTTTTTGTAATATAGTGACTTATTAATTCATAGTTTTATTATGATTTTTTTCCCAATTGTCAAAATATTTAATATAAAAGAAAAAAAATCATATTTTTAGAAGAAACTCAAAATATGATGACTTTCTTCCCAGAAACTTACGACTTTTTTCTTGAAAATGGAGACTGTTGTAATCCTCAGAGATTCTAAACTTTTAAACCAGCCTCATCCACACTAATGTGGATATTTAGCAAAACATACATTTTTTCCACATGTAAATGTAAAAGTTTAGGCTGTAAAAAATGACATGTTTGAAAACGGGTTAAGTGTAGATTTTTTCTTAAACTCCAGTTTGTGTGTATCTTTGTATTCAAGGAAAATGGAGAGATATAAACAATGATGTCAAACCCCATTGTGTTCATGTCTATCATTTCTTTGTGTCATGAAGCTGCACGTAAAACATCAAATCTAGGTGTATAAATCAACGTATGACCACCAGTACCTTTGGGAGATGGACCGGACCGGTGTTATGGACAAATCTACATCATGTGAAGAATACACTTCACAACCAACCCTTAAAGTAACACGAGTTTACAATTGAACTTGCTGCTGCTTCACCTTCGTAGCAGATCAAAGGAATATTCTAACTCAAAGTGAAACAGTCCGAACATTCTTTCCAGAACTAAACTTAAGTACCTTTGGTTTGAACTATTTCCAAATTGTTTTCCATCAGACACAATGTTGTTAAAGAAAAACCTAGGACCAGTGTCCCTGTATCCCGTCTGCGTGTTCTATCAAGAATCTATTTCAAGCTGAATTTGTGAGGTTGTCACATTCTGCTGCTTTGTTAGAGTCCTGTGGTCTTGATGCAGGAGATCAATCTCCCAATAGAAGTGGGTGGTACTTTCACTGGAGGGGAACTCAACTAATTAAATGAAAGTCCATATATGACTTCCTATGTGCTCAATAGTAACTATACCGATATCTCTAACCATTTCAATGTAATAAATCATCAAAAATACGGACCGTTACAAGTGAAGGAAATTTTTTTTATATTTCAAAAATTCATCAAAAATTCAAAAATCCAAATTTCTCAAACCTGTGAACAAACTTTGTAGACAAGGAAGCTACACATTTTTTTAAATGAATCCAACCAGTAGTTTTGTCAGAGAAGATGTTTGAAAAAATTGCTAACAAAGACGATGACAAAGATGATGTCGACGACGCCGGACACAGCGCTTTCACAGTAATACATAGTCTATCGGCTGATAAGCTGATAAAAACGAAATAACATGAGTAAATATTGCAAAAAAAAAAATCTGGAACAGACGACTGGCGGTCCTTTCTCTTTGATTATCGGCTTAAAAATAGCAGCAGTCTGTGTTTGTTGTTAATATTTTTAGCTTCAGCCAGCTCTTTCTCTCTGAATGAAACCTTGAATAAAAATAAACTCCTTCAGACTGACCTCTCATCTGGAGTGTCGACATGAAAGGTCCTCTCGATGACGGTGGTCCACTGCAGACAGCGGATGATGAAAGTGTTTGGCTTGGGCCGCTCTGTCTTCATCAGCTGACATTCTGAGGCACACGTACAGTTAAGGGTCATCTGGAGCATTGGTTTATTTATCTCCAGGGGGTTGGAAGACATTCAGAAAAGTTAAAATACTACTACAGTAACAATACTCCAATACAATAGGCTTCTACTCCTGTCTAAAAATACTGTATTTCCTCATGTAGTATATAGACATAGAGATTTGTATTACGGTCAGATCCTTATTTCTAATTTCCTCTATTTAATTAAAGTGGAATTGTTCCATTTTATACAGAACCTCATTTCGATCCACTCATGTTTGCGTTGACAGAAATTATTTGCACATTTCTGCAACACTACCACTTACTGCAAAACAAATTGCTCTAGCATTTCAGTGGACACAAACTAATCAATCAATGACACAGCTTCTGTTGTGTAAATGTTGCATTGCTATAACACCTGTTAGCTTCTACAAATATTAGTTTTTTTAACCCATAAAGACGGAAACAGCCACTGGCTACCAAAACCAACATGTAAAATCATGTAAAATGTTTAATACCCGTTGATCTACTAATCTTATCAATACATGTAGATAATTGGTGTAAAATGCAGTTAGTCATCTTTTCATAGCCATCAGATATGACCCATTTGGACATTAAGAGGCTCCACAGTGAATGTGAAAACGGCGTCATCTTCTACAATATTGATTCACCAGTAAAACCCATGGAGTTGGAAAAATGACAGTGGATGGAGACACTTGGTTTATGTTCAGTTAATGATATATTTTACTGAAAAAGTCCCTTTTTCTTCAGTTTTCTCTGTTTTGATATGATAACCTTTGAGTTTACTCTGAACTATTATGAACATCTACATGATCAGTGAATTAAATTTAGGACAATCCATGATTTACACTAAAAAACAAAAAAAAACTAAAGAAGATAATATTGCTATTAATGGTGATAAATCACTTATGAAAGGTTAAATATAGAGAAAACAATAATTTGGGAACTGTCACAAACATGCCACTAGGTATTTATGGGTTTGCTCAATGTGTTAAATTAAACTTGTAAAGGTATATGTTGTGCTTATTTGTTTTGTAAATTATTTATTATTATAACAGTCAACTTCAAGTTCTGGTAAACAGTTTTTCTTATGTTTTAAATCTGATTTAAATGTAGAATGCAAATGAACTGAAAATAGAACTAAAGATTTGCACCGTCATGTGTAATCTAGTTTAGTTTTTGTGTCAAATCTTCATCTCAAAAGTATCTAAATTTGTCAAGAAAAATGTAATGCAGTAAAAAATACAATATTCATCCCTCAGATGTAGTGGAGTACAAGTATAAAACTGAAGAAATGCATGTACGTATGGATGGATGGATTGTAATCCAGTAAAGTGTAGATTACAAGTACTTAGTTTCATTTCAGTAGTGAGTCTTACTTGCTACAGAGAAGTTGTTGAGAGGGTAGGCCAGGTCCGAGTCCTGTGGTTTGTCCTTGTAGCCGATGAAAGATCCGTCTGTCTTCAGCAGAAAGTAGCGTGGTCGCCAGTTCTTAATGTACTCACCTGCAGACAGAAAAAAAAGACATCAGCAGGTTACATCCAGCTTTATTCACCAGTGTTAGGATGGAGCAAAGTCTGGACGAACATCGATCATTCAATCAGATGATTAAAGTTCAACTTCAGCAGTAAACAACTGTAAATCAACTACTGTTCTCGTTTGAATATTTGCTACTACCACTGAGAAATAACAAGACTAAAATAGTAATAAAACAAAACATTGCAACAAAAATATAATTCCAGAGAAAAAAAGGCATCAAAGGTTATTTCAACATAAAATATAAAAAAAAAACAGTGGAAAACACCCCTCAAGTATTGTTTCAAATAAATTCTGTTCAATATTCATTTTAAGGGCTGAGCTAACGCTTAAGTTAGTTATTGTTCAGATTCCGATTCTTTTATCATCATTCAAACAAACAAAAAAAAAACATGGAGGAACAAAAAGTGTCATCCAGGGCCAGTGTAATAATAAATACATAATAAATAATCAAACCTAAAAGCAGTACTTAAATACATAAACAAAAGCCAGATCAACAAATAGAAAAACTGAATCTGCCAATCAAATTAAAATTAAAACAATAATGTCACAGTTCCATATAAAAGTAACAAACCTTAAGACCTGAGAACCTGATACCTGAAAAAGTTTGGAAGTTCACTTTGATGAAAATCACTGAAATGATTGGACTAAATCATCCAATCTGCTTATTTTATAACGTATTTACAAAGTATACTAGAAATTGTCTTTTCTTTCTGGGTTTTTAACATCATCCTCTTTTTCTTCTTCACTTTATTTAGACAATGACCACTTCCTGTCAAGAAGTTCTAAAGTAAACTAAAGTTCCTGTTCAAACTGGGCCAGGACTGAAACGTGGACAGAACCCCAGCTGCTGTAGTGGACGACTCGGTTCGGTTTGAGCTGGTTTACTTTTGTTCAGCTGCATATTGTAAAATAACCCCTGCGTGTTACATAATAATCCTCTGTTCTTTATTCTCTTTTTTGTTTTCTCTAATTTTAGCTTAACCCCAAACAGCAGCAGCTCCAACATTCACCTGCACCACATCCATGTGAAGAAGAGAACATTTCACTGCTGTTGTGACTCATCAGTGTGTAACATTATTGTAATTAATGTTCAGCGTCCTGATGATCACAGACTCGTATTAGCACCAGAGTTGACAGAGAAAATGTGACTGTCTCACTGACTGAGCTGCTTCGATATCGAACTCTTCTCACGCTTCTGATGACTCAGTGTGATGAAGATGATGAACACTGGAGCTGCAGAAGAGGAAGAAAACGCAGACAGCAGCCAGTGGTTCAGACAGTCGAATGTGTACATTTACTCAGGTGAACAGGTGATAAAAACCTCCACAATTTATTAACCTGTTTATTATTTTAAAGGCCACTCAAGTTGTTCTATCTGGTAATTGCCAGAAAGCTCTCATGCCAGGTTTCCCAACCTCAACTCTAATCCCTGATAAACCACTTCGTCGACATCAACGGGTGAAGGGTTAAGAGTTATCAATATAGACAGGAAGCAGACAGCACTTGGCTACATCAACATATTTAGGTTCAGGATTTTTCTTTCTTCACTTTCTATTTGATTTTTTTTTACTTCCTTGACAGCTTTAAGACACTGATATTTCAATAGGTTCCTCTTCCAGGAATGCCAAACCTTTTTTAATCTCAAGCCCAAAAACAGAAATTATGCATCTCTCCAGGACCCAAATAAAAATACATTTTGACAAATAATATTTATTAAATGCACTAGGAACTAATGACAGATGGTCAATCACAGCTGCCAAAAAAACATCAGCAGTGATGACAATAACTCTGACCAGTGCTTGTGTTCTTTAAAGTACAGATAAACATAAATAAGATGTAGTTAGGACAGTTATGTATAAATACAACTTAGTAGTCTGAAAGAGGTTGACAGAAAAGACAAACTATCTATTACTTCATTTTCACCTGGCTCCATTGGGGCTGATTCTCCGTCCATTTGACCTGAGCTTTCATTATTACGTTGATGAACTTCAGTTGTATAGACCGTTGGCCATAGGTGATGGTGCTGATACACACAAGCGCGAGGTCTATCTGGCTGATGTTAAGAGCTGATTATCAGCAAATGTCCTGCTTCTGAATTCAGCGAAGACAGAAATGCTTGTTGTCGGACCAGAGAGGCAGAGTCATGTCTATGACACTTTTACTCTTTCTCTGGATGATTGTGTCATTCATTGCAGGGGCAGAGTTAAGAACCTTGGTGTTCTTCTTGACAAGACAGAGTGTCTTGTCCCTATCAAGGCAGTCACAAAAGTAACCTTTTTTCATCTAATGACCATCACTAAGCTCAGACCTGCCTTGTCATTTAAGGATGCAGAGATCCTAATACACCCTTTTGTTACATCATGACTAGATTATTGTAATACCCTTCTCTCTGGTTTGCCAAGAAAGAGCACACAGCGTCTGCAAATGGTCCAGAAGGCAGCAGCTCGCCACCTGACTGGAGCAAGGACATTTAAACACATTACCCCATTGCTTGCCTTTCTCCACTGGCTTCCAGTCCATGTCAGGACAAACTTCAATGTGCTCTATCTGACCTACAAAATAGTAAATGCATAGCACCATCTTATTTATCAGACCTGGTGAAATTGTATGTGCCAGCACTTTCTCTGCGGTCCCAGAACGTGACCAGAAGATCTGTTGTGTGTTCCCAAGGTCCGAAAGAAGACTGTCGGTGAGCATGCCTTTTGTGTTCGAGCACCAACTCTGTGGAACAGTTTGCCCCTCGATATCAGACAGGCATGTTCTGTAGAGGTATTTAAAAAGCTAAAGACCCACTTGTTTACTGTTGTATATGAGCCCTGGGGTGTGTTGTTCTGAGTCATATGGTGTTACTCTGATCTCATCTTGTTCTTTTGCTTTTACTGGAATTGTATTTATTACGCTGCCCCCCTAAGGGGAGGCAAGGGGTATTGTTTTTGGTTCGATTTGTTTCTTTGCATCTTTGTTTGGCTGAATTCATACCAGATTGGGTTTATAGATTGCCAGTGACCCAGAATAGATGTTATTACATTTTGGGAAAGGTAGGCCAAAGTTCAAATTTAAAAAAAAAAAAAATTCTTCCCATTTACTTATAATGGGTGAAATACGAGCAAGGGGCGGGGTTTGTTCTGCATAGCACCACTTGTTTAGAACTGTTTTTATTTATTTTATTGAATCTGTTTTTACTGTGCTCTTATTGTTCTACTCTTACTGTGTTGTAAAGCACTTTGATCAAAAGGGCTATATAAATAAAATGTATTATTATTATTCATTATTTAAGGAATGATGCTTCTTTTCCACAGACCAACTTGCACCTTCATCTACAAAATCATATTTTGCTGAAATTTGTATCTACAGCATTTTATTTTGCATCATGTACTCCAGCATCTTATTATGAGGGATTCACATCTCTAACATTTCATTATTAATGTCTACAGCCTTTTATTTTGTGTTTTGTTTTGACTTTATTTCCTGTCCTGGCATGAGATCACTGGAGTTACACAGCCTAACTGTTTTAATGTCTGTCAATCCATGGTTATTTCTAACACTAAATTAATTGCTGTCAAAAAAGGATAACATGTTTTTACATTTGATGAGAAGAAAGTTTGCATTTTGCATTATAGTGGCTACTTTTTTCAAAATCAGAAACAATTATATGATTAGTTGTTAATCAATTACTCAGCTCATGGTTGCAGTTCTACTTCACATCAAAAATGGTAATAAAATAGAACTAAAATTGTCTTTAATGAATAAACTATTCAAAAATACAACAACATAGTATGAACCAAATAAATGCATGAGCTTGTTCTATTATTAATTCTTAATTGTAAAGGCTTAGTTGATCAGGGCATCAGTTAACTAATTCAACTTTTCAGCACATGTGTTATGACCTTCTCTGAATCGCACACATATAAACAAATAAAAAATTAGCCTTCAAGTAATGATCTACTGTGTGCAAATAGTACATGTTTTCAGCAACAGACATTTTCTGACACATTTTCTTCTAATCTTATGGTGTGAAGCAGCTGCAAAGGGCAGTTTCTCTGAGGAGGCTGAATTATAAGCACACACTGAGGTGCAATAAACAATTCAGGGACTTGTGGAGGCCAAAGAGGAAGGAACAGAGTGTTAGGTCATCCTCTGTATGCTCATAGTGCCACAGAGAAACTTCCCCTGCCTGCCAGCCAACAGCCTCAGCTCACAGCAGACAAACACACACTAATGCTGTGTGGGAAACAACCAGCACACACCAGCGAGAGCAGCTCAGACCGGGCCGCAGCCTGTGAGCAGAGCCCGCCTCCTCTGCCGCCGTCTGGCAGGTAAACAGCCATTGTTTGGATGTGCCGTTCTTCAAACTGGCAGACGATGCATAAAAACACACAATTCAGACTGAGGCCGGTGTTTTCAGCAGCCAACTGTGTTTCTTCAGAGCAGCTTTTCACTGTGGACTGGGACCACACAAGCTTTTCAAACACAAACTTTTTTACTTGTGTCACCTCAGGCTTTTCTGTCGTTTGGAAAATCAAAGTTACAAGTTCACAAACTTAATATGGTTTACATCAGGGGTGTCAAACTCACTTCATCAGACAACATGTCTTCAGCTTCAATGAGGTCATTAGAGATTTCAACCCGATGGTTTGTCAAACTCACTTAATTTCAGGGGCCACATTCAGCCCAGTATGATCTCAAGTGGGTCAGACCAGTAAAATAATAACATAACAATCTGTAAATAATGTCAACTCCAAACTTTTCTCTCTTTAAGGGTGGAAAAAGTTACAAAATTTAATTAAAAGCTAAAAATATTACATTATGAAAATGTTTACATCTACAAACTATCCATTAAAAAATATGAATAACATGAACAACCTAAAACAACCTCAAATTTCTTGAGAAAAAAAAGTGCAGTTTTAACAATATTATGCCTCAGTTTATCATTTACACATGTGCATTACAACTTACATATTACAGTGGATCTACAAATACACGACATTTATTAACGGACAGAATATTATTAAAATGCCTTACTTCTCTTAAGCCATTTCAAGTTCATATTTGTTCAGGTTCTTCCCATTTTATGTGTAAGGACAGTTTGTTAATCTAAATATTTTCATCTAATTGTACTTTTTTACACTAATACAAAAAGAAAAATTTGGAGTTGGCATTATTTATAGGTTAATATGATAATATTTTATTGGTCTGACCCATTTGCGATTGAATTGACCTGTATGTGGAACCTGAACCAAAATAATCTTGACACCCTTGACTGTTAATATTTTCAGTGTAATTTTTGTATTTCACAACTTCATCCCATGAATTGGACCCTTTGATGGGCCGATTTTGGTCCGCAGGCCGGCTGGTCACCTGTGGTTTACATGATGGTGAAGCAACACTAAATGAACAGCAGTGTCTACTGCTGGTCTACTGATGTCAATTGAAAACACTATGCAGTCAGTAGTTGCTGAATTGTGTGGCAGCTGCAGGCAACAAACAACAATCCAAGGAACATAACTTAGCCCGAATTACCTTCCCCATCTAATACTACCCATATCTTTAAAATCCCACATTAACTAGGAATCTATGTATTGTAATAAGAGTGTGGGATAATCCTTAATATATTCATATTTTAATATCATGTCACTGCATTTAACTGCGGATGTTTTTTTTTTTTTTGTCTCATTGTCTTTCATAAAGAATCTTACAGTTGCCAGGCTTGTGTATACATTTTATGTTCAATACTCTTGCTATCCACAGCCAAGTCCCTAAGAAAAGTAACATCATATGACATAAGGCAGTACCTAACCTTAACCTAACCTTAATATAAAATCAAGATAAAATAAATGAATTCTGAGATCCTCATGGTTGGTCCACGGTGGATTTCTTTAGGTTTTGCCTTTCAGTGCTTTTTTTTTGTTATTTATCTTACATCTGCTCTAATGGGGTGGTGCAGTGGATAGCACCGTTGCCTCACAGCAAGAAGGTCTTGGGTTCAATTCCACGCAGGGACCTTTGTGCGTGGAGTTTGCATGTTCTCCCCGTCTCTGCGGCTTCCTCCCACCATCCAAAGACATGCACTGATAGGTTAATTGGTGAACCTAGAATCGCCCATAGGTGTGAGAGTGATTGGTTGTTTGTCTCTATATGTCAGCCCTGCAATGAACTGGTGACTCGTCCAGGGTGTACCCCACCTTTGCCCATAGATAGCTAGGATAGGCTCCAGCAACCCTAGTGAGGATAAAGCAGGTTCAGAAGATGAAGGAATCTGCTCTAATGTGAAATAATATATTGTTTATTGCAAACCATTTCTTGCAGGAGCCTCCACCCATTCACCTAACTCCTACAGACCTAAAGAAAACTCAGTTCTGTCTTACATTCATTCATCATCTGAACCCACTTCATCCTCACTAGGGTCACAGGGGGTGCTGGAGCCTATCCCAGCTACTGAAGGTGAAGGCGGGGTACACCCTGGA
>JAPTMW010000001.1:24434275-24447735 GCA_029822955.1 Ostorhinchus angustatus
GGCAGGTAAAAATTAGCAGCTAAATCTACAAAAAACATGCACATAGAAGGAAAGTCTTGCTGAACAGAATCTACATGTAGCATATTTACACCAGATGTTTAGATCACGATTGCAAACCAGGATTAAATCGAACTGTAAGAGGGAGGCAGTGACTGCATGGTGTGAACTACAGGAGACTCAGGAGCAGCTTGACTCCTCTTAATAAGACATGAGCTCCCCTGAAAACATGATCAAATCAGCCATTACCTGAACACGCTGCACCTCATTTTCGTTTATTTACATAAAAACAAGTATCTGGTGTTCTTTGCGATATTGTTTTTAATATGTTTTGATGTAAATGTCGATGTTCAAAACACGATGTTCTTATTAATATGTTACATAACTTTTTTTTTGTAGATTTATATATTTATTCTATTCTATTCTAAACGATACAATATCCCATTTTTATCATGTATTTATATTTTTCTTGTATCTTCCAAATCTGGCGTAAAATTAGGTCATTACTGATGTATGATTCATGCATGAGGATTCATTACTAATTGACTTTAATGAAGACACCGGCTCATTCATATTCATACTAATAAGAATAATGATTAATAAAATCTTAGTGAAAATTTTTAAATGGATGTATGAATATTGATGTTTTTGGAAACAGAAATTAAATGACCAAATGTAAACAGAATAGAGTTCTGATTTTCTTCTCAAATTCTACCGATATTGTTCAGTTTCCCTGGTCTGACACTGCATCAGTAAAGGATTAGATTTTCTGTCTGGACATTGTACATATTGAACCTATTTATATTCATGTTTATATTTAACATATCAGCACAAAACTGTACAAGTTACTTCAGGAATAAACACTGTTTCTCTCCCCAACACCTCTGCGGTGCTGAAAGCCTACTTTTCATCTGTTTTCTTATTTTTATTCATAGTCTTATTTACTTCTCAACATCCACCCACTATGAAATATTACCTTAAAGTGTAGTTATACTGCTTAGAGATCTACCAAAGAGTTGGACCAAAGATGTCAGTGATTATGCACTGGATTTATTTGCAGCCATGGGCCTATGTGTCACTGTGAACGTATTTGACCACTAGAGGGAGTCACTCTGGCCTTGAATCTGCTGGACCAGCAGTGTGTTGAAAACAGCAGAATGTAATCAATAGGGTTTTTTCACGCATGACCTGGAAACGGTTTGAAACTACTGAGTTTGAGTACTTCTTCCGGTTTACTTATCAACAAAGGCTGAGGTGACACTGAAGTGTCATTGCTGTTCTCCAGTGTACATCGAATAAACAAACTTTTCCAAACCCGCACCCACAAAGCTGAGTACTGCAACCCGACCCGCTACCTGCTTTTTTTCATGTCCAATTCATACCCACGTACATTAGACCCTCAACCCGACCTGACCCGTGATTAAACACATTGTCTACACAGTAACTCACTTTTATGCACTTTTTATGGACTTTTATGGGCTAAAACGCACACCATCAGTAAATCTCTAACATGTGCCGCTCATTGCCATCTGTGGACGGATGTAAACAGAGATGAAGCTCACTTCACAATAAAACAAATCAGCTGTGGATCAACCACGGTGAAATTAGATGATCATCATCATTAAATGTCCTGCAAATAATTTTCATCCATGAATCTTCTTTTATTTTTTACACTTCCTTGCCCGCATTTCATTTAATCTTACCTGTGAAAATTATTTTTTTTTTCTATCCGTCCCTGCATGTTTTTGCAGGTTACCCATCAGGTACCCGACCTGGTGCAGGACTCTGGTGTTTTCCCTACTTTTAACCCCTTGTTTCCCTTCACAATACTGCTGATGCCAGTTACACACAAATGTACTTCCTGACTGGATTCTGAAGTTCGACCTCTCATCTTGAAGAATTGCAATGACCCTTTTCTTCTCTTCAACTAAATCTGAAGGAAAACCACGAAAACTTAAATATGGTTGCCTTTGATTATTCGATGTACACTGTGGCACACAGCAGTGACACCTCAATGTCGCCGCAGCCATTGTTGACAAGTAAACCGGAAGAAGCGGTACTCAAACGCAATAGTTTCAAACCGTTTCCGGGTTTGAGGATGAGATTGAGAACTGCGAAGAAACAACTTTTATTATCAAAGAAAGTGACAAAGTGATCAAAACTATAAGCACCATTGTTGTTTTCTCCACTGGACGCAGCTGTAAATGAAAACAACTGAGTTTGATGGTGAAATGTCAGTGTTTCTTCTACACTGGTGTATTTGACTCTGAGCCTTATGAAGGTATGAAGCTACTATGTGACATTATTCTCTTTGTTAAGCTGCCATTTGTTGATCCACGGGTTGGACTAAACTGTGACAGTTCTGACCTTGTTTGTTCGATTCTAAACAGATCTTTAGTTCAGCTACTGACAACACAAACCGTACAGAAAACAGAGGTAATTTGTAGTTTTACTGTGGCTGTCTTCTGTCTAAAAACAGAACTAAGTTAACAGAGCTATCAGTTGACGCAGCACATAAAGATTATGACATAAAAATAAAAAATATGTAACAGGTGAATGAGAATCATTCTTCTGGGATTGGAACATGACTGTAGATTTTTGTGTGAGTGGGATGGGGGCAGGAGTGAAAATCCCTCCCTAGTGTCACCCTCTAGTTCAGATAGTAGATATGAAGATAGAGACACATTATGTGAAGCAGTAAAATGACAAGTTGTGCAGACCGTATGACTTCAATGTGCCCGTTCTTGGCAGCCAGATGGAGAGGTGACACTCCGTTGGGGTCGGAGGGTTTTGGTTCCAACATAGCTGCACACATGTTACTGCTGAGCAGGAGCTGGACCACCTGAAAACAAAATGAAATGTGTTGTAAATAAATAATTAGCTCATTATACCAGCATTTTATTAAGTCGTTAACAAAAATTCTGTTTGTTTGAGTTAAACATGCTAAAAACACCTCATTCTTTTAGATGAGTACAGGACAGAAAGCTTGGGAACTGCAAAGGAGGAGCATTGTGTTAATGCAATAGTATATAACCAAAGTGAGTGAAAAGGTCTCATTAACACATTTTATACCACGAATCACACAAGAATTTAAGTGTTACGTTAAGCAAACTGTATTGTAAATTCTAAGAAATGCACAAGACAAACTTCTGAGGAGCTCAATAATGTGTATGCCCCCCATTAGCATCAATAAATGCAAGATTCCTTCTCATGGACAAACAGCAACATCTGATTTGGATCTAAGGTATGATTTCCAAGTCCTCCAGTGCTACAAATTTGCGACTGTTCACTTTGCATTAAACAACTGCTGGAGACTCACAATAGAGAATTGACTAACATTTAGACTTCTGGATCCAGATCAGGTGCTCTGATCAGAATGACCTATGGCTGTATTAAGAATTTAAGATGTACAGAATTTGAAAATGCTCCCATAAATTCTGTCTATTATTATGGTTTATTTAGTGTTTAAATATTGTACATGTTTCCTGCATCATCTTATGTCTTAATAAAGAGACTCACAAATAAACACACAGGTTCATTGTGACCCTGAAAAACCAACTGTCACAGTTCGCTCCTGCATTGCTGCTGACCCCTCCCTCAGACTTATCAGACTCACCTGCTGTGCACTGCACCTGGATCTCCATCAGGAGCTCATATAAGGGGCTCCTCTGCTCCAGTGCGGTGCCAGATCATTTCCCTTCACCTCTTACCTCTCCACATCACAGTCTCTCCGCGACTCTCACCACACTGATCCTGTCACCTTGTGGACTCTGCAGTTTCCACCCTCAGGTTTTGTTTATTACCCATGTTCTTATTTTCTGTTAATAAACCCGGTTATTACCTCTAGCACCGTGCACGTGAATCCATTCATTAACTCCGCCATGACACCAACAACGTGTGATGGCCTAAGATGTTTGCACAGTCCTGCATCAGGGTTTCTGCAGGTATCACCAAATCTAATGTTTTTTAATGCCCTTTTTAAGTCCATTTTAAACAAATTTAATGCCCATATCCAATTGCAGATTCAGTTTTATATATAGTTTTATATATACATGATGGTTTACTGAATAGATCCTCCTCCAATCACAATTATTCCGACATTTACTAATATTCCCTCCACTCTTTCGCACGCTCACAGTACATTGCATTCCAAGCATCCAGTGTTGTGACTTCATGAACCGGCCATAAACAAAAGCCAATTTAAATTTAAGGGTTCAGCCTGTCAATCATCACACTATACTTCTGATCAAAATTACTGAATGTTTATATAATCAAAATAAATCGTGAGTTACAATACTTTTTCCCATCAAGTGTATTCAATTTTTTAATGCCTCTAGACATCAAATTTAATACTTTTTAATGCCATTTAAGGCCTTAATTTTCACAAAATCCATCTAATGACTTTTAATGCTTTTTAATGACCCGCAGAAACCCTGTATTTACAAGTCAATATAGATGTTTGGTGTTTAGCTGAATGTACTCACCCCGACACGTCCAAATTCACAGGCGAGGTCCAGTGGAGTTTTTCCAGCTGCATCTGAGATGCACGGGTTGGACTGGTGTTGGAGCAACATCTCCGACTGTAACACACAAACACGCAAAGCTTAGTGGTGCATCTGAATCCCCAAGCTGATAACAACCACAAATCATGCATGCATCATCAAGCACACACAAGAGATACACACACCTCACAAAAACCAACACCAGGCAGTATACACACTAAAACACACACACATAGGCACAACACACACACACACAGTTACCCCATCATAGTGTCCATGCTGAGCTGATAGGTGAAGAGGGATCTGTCCTTCATCTGACTGTCCATTGACTGACGAACCTGCCTTCAGCAGCATTTTCATCGGTTCAGTCTTCCCCTGCCATGAAGCATAATGCAGAGGACGCATCCCTGCACAAAACACACACACACACACGAACACACATAAACATACACAACAAAAGATGACAGCACAATAAAACACAGACCAGACCCCATAAGCACATGCACACAGAGACACAGAGAAATGAGAATATGAATGCATGCATATACACACATCCTCCGCCTTGTTGTTTACAGATAAATTCACCATCCAGCAGGCAATTCTACTCTAAAAAACAATTTACAGAACAATCCTTCAACTCTCAACTCAATAAGTCTTTACTCTTATTATCCGTGAAGAACCTCTTAATCCCACAGAAATGTAAGAATATACTATAATTATATATAATTATATATTGCATGTTCATCAAATTTGAGCAAAAAGAAGCTACAAATTCTGAAGTGGCCGATCTATACACTCAACACAGTATGAACCTATTTTTGTCACCACTTCAGGATCATTTATCTTAAAGGTACAGTGTGTAACTCCCATACCCTTGGTGGCAGCAAATACCTGAATCAATACAAAGACAGTGCAATTTCTCTGTTCCAGTGTTGCACTTTGGGACAAAAAGCCTTGGCTGTATCTTTTGCGATTTTCAAATACTTCGTTTCCACAACCTGCCAAAATGGTGAGCAGCTCAACTTCTCTGTCTTCCGTTGAGTGATGAGGTAAGTGTAGAAGAATAAAAGCATTCAGGAATAGAATGTGAAAAGATTTAAGCCTGCCTCATTCTGCAGGCGGCTACTTGTCTTCGGTAAGCTCATGTAGGGAAAAAAAATGGCGTCGATAATGGCGGTACCCAGCAAGCAGTACCCACGCTATGTATATTTAAATGGGTTTCTGTAGGTTAAATGTAATCAGACAAATTGTTGTTGTTTTGTTTTGACTGATTGAGCACTATTTTAATCAATTATAATCAATAATTAAATTTATTATTGGAAAGACCACTATACAATCGTACACACTGTACCTTTAAGGCTAATTGTGTTTACTTTGTTGGTTAAATCGTGTTTCCATGCTTTCATTTTCTCAGATTTTTGTTTATAAAATAAGTAAATTATGATATCAGAGATTACACTTGTGTTCTTGTCTCACTGCTTTTCAAAACAGCTTTCATAGCATTTTGTCTTTTTGTGTCTTTTACAGTGTTTCAGCTTTTATACTGTTTACATCTTGTATCTTTTATATCAATTTCGTCTTTTTGTGTATTTGATGTCATTTTCATCTCCATATATCTTTTATGAATAATCAAAACAACTAATAACTAAATGTTTCTTAAATTTATATTCAGGACCAAGGATTAGCCATTAAAGTGGAATGAAATAATGATTTAACAATTATCATAATAGTTGTTGATATTGACTGTTTATTGTGGTATTGTTTTTGTTTTTTATCCAGCTCTGTTTATATAACACAGAATATAAATGTCATGTCATAATTTTTCTTATTTAATAAGGAATTATAAAGACTATACAGTGTGAAAATTTGCGACAATTAGCATATGACTTCTTGATTCATACCCAAAATCCTTAACAGGGATGGACTTAATAGCAGATGAATGAACATCCTGAAAACAGAGTAATTCGCTGTAAAAAGGTGTGCACATTGTCTGAAAACATCCAACGTCGTGATGTCACATCTAACTAGCTCTTAACTGTTTCGCCAGCTTCTGCTACACACAATAATTCAATGTTTTGATGATGATTTCTGAGCAGTCCCTGTTAAACTTTTACTGCTTATATTAAAAGAGGAGTCATACCCCACTACAACACTCCAGAAAGCACTTTCTAATCATAAAAACCCTCATCTCACATCTTTTTTGAGTGTTCTTTGAGTTTCAATTACACACATCAGCCTCCAACAACATGAACACTGATAACAAAAGTTATTCAAAGAAACAGCATTACTTTAATGACTAATGTGAAAGGTACTGTTCCCAGAATGAATAACTATGAAAAATGAATAAGATTTTGAGGGGTTTTCTTACTTCTGGAGCACAACCCAACTCTTTTTTTTGCAAATGATCGAGTTATACACTCCTTCTGGAGCTGCATATTCTGTGTAGCTGGCATGTTTGTGACCCTTCGTGACCTCTGAATATCTGTTTGTGTGGCCGTTGTGCTCTGGGACAGCCCAAGACAAACTGCTTTTAGACAAAGGGCAAGACATGAAATTCCTCATAAGCTGCTGAACAAGCCCTTGCTGGGAACTGATGCTGCAGCCTTCACCTGGAGTTCTATAGGAAATGCAAGGTGAATCAGGAAATAGAAAAAAGCACAGAGTCACTGCCACTGCCTCCAACCAGGACACATTAAACACTACTTTACAGCAGCGGCTGCAATGACTGAGCATGCTTCTCATGGCTACAACCCAAGTCCCTCAGCCTTGATACCAGTGATGAGCCACATCATGGAGCTGAATACAGAGGCCCTCCAGGCCCAGTTGGCATGAAGGAGGCCTGACTCAGAGCAGGCGCTGGCAGGATAAAGTGGCGTAGCAGCTGCTGTAGTTACAGAGGCTAAAACATCTGTATATGAAGAGATTGAATGGCTTTCACCGCAAAAAAAAATCTACAAACTGTTTGCTTTTTCCAAAAAAAGAAGGCAGGATGTGGCACAGGCGTCGAGGACAAAGACAGGAACTGTATCCTCTGTGATGCCACCAGCTGGTTTGTGGAGAGCTGATGTGAACCTTAAGTTTGACATTTTAGTCAGCACCATCTTTGAAAATGGAGCCAGAAGTAATAGCAAGTGAACTCTAAGGATGTATTATATGGATACTGAGCTACAACTCAGAAATCCCACAATTTGCTCAGTGGCCAGTTGCGGTACTGCTTTGAGAGAACAAGTGAAAAAGTAAACAGAGTTTTCTAATACCTCGACACAGTCACACAACACAACACTTCCCTCCTGCTCACCGATATCCTACCAACCCAGGGATTAATTTTGAGCCGTAACTTTAAATCTTTTTTAAAACTTTTCAAAAAATGTAAAAAAAAATATAAAAATTGAGAGAAAGGCCTATGTAAAGAGTGTGTGTGTGTGTGTGTGTGTGTGTGCGTGTGTGAAATCTGGAAAGAATCCGGTTGATAGTATCCAAGAAATTGGTTGGACAAATTTTGGAAGTTGAAATTTGCCAAAATTGGTAAAGAAAAATCTCAAAATTGAAATTCAGCCATCAAACTGTGCACTGCACCTCTCCTCGGGATAAAGAATATGTGTGTGAAATTTGAAAAGAATTGCGTGAATAGTGTCTGAGAAATCTGCTGGACAAAATCCTGGTATATCTATATATGTATAAAAATCCTCTGCAGCCAAAATGTTTTTACCCATAGACCACAAAGACAAAAGACATGTCTGTCAAACTGCTTAATGTGGAGCTCAGGTATTGGTATTATCAGCTTTTACAACAGAGAGATTTCATACGTATTAAGAGATTTTAAAAATCCATGTTGTCACTGCAGTGTACAGTCTACACACTGAAAGGAAGGTTGTGGAAATGGATGGTGCCAGTGAGCAACTTTCCAGAAACTGATAGGGTACCATTGAAGAGTCTGGAATCCAGTTCTATTACTATATCTACAGTCAAACCCTGTACACCCTTTCCATTCCCGGAAATTTGGAGAATTCTTGCTAGATTGGCTTTAGCTTTTAGCTTTACTGACACAACCATAATTAAGCAACTCTGACATGTATGGTTTGTGTCAAGTTTAGTATCGCTTTTGTTTGCTTGGAACGTCAACAAAGGTGAAACTAGGACTAGTATCTGATAGCATCTGTTGGTCGCTGTTCTCACAAAGTCTCACAAATCAAAGTGAGTCAAGCTGAAGGAAACCAGTGATAGAAACACGAAAGCATAAACCACAACACTAACTTATGAAAAAGGCATCATGACATTTCGGAGAATTAAGTATTGCAAGAAGTAATGCAACCTCATATAACCACACAAATAAGCAGACCATAAATGCAACACTGAGCTGATGGTGGTTAATGATACATTTTCTGACGGTCTCCTTAGTAAAACTTGTCAACCACAACTATAGTAGAGCTGTCTGTTAGGGGAAAAAATATTTAATTCAATAAACAGAAGCTCTCAAAGTGTCTCAAAGTCTTCTTATCACATGGCAGACATGAACCACAAACATTCATCACCCATACCCTAAGATGTGAGAAGGTTTTTCTTTGAGATATATCCTGTGCGATGGATATTTTTGTGGGCAGATGTGATTTTCCCAGCTTCCCAGTCTTCAACTATTTGACAACATAAATGTAAAGGAAAAAAATGTGGAGGAGTAATAATGAAAGTGTTGAACAATATTGATAAGCCAGATAAATGGTTTCATTAAAAAAAAAAGGAAATACTAACAATTATTCTGAGAAGTTTCCCAGCACTGTTGCAGTTCTTGTACTTTGTTTTTTGGCACAGGATATCAAGTCTAGGTCCTTGGGATGCCAGGGTCTGTTATCTGAAGCTGCCGTCTTCCACATAAACATGTCACAGGTGGGATTTTGTCTGTGTTATTCTTGTCCAAAAAATGTGGCTTGAAGGTTTTACACACTACATTCACATTTCAGAAGAAAACATCTACCTAATGTCCAGCCAATCCCAAAAAACAGATTCATTAAAACACCAATGTTTTCTTATAAACATGTCACCTGCATTACCTTTTATTTAACATAATAAATCAATGTTAATTAATCTGGATGAAGCGAAAATGCTGATCCTGAACATAATTATTCATTGTTCACAGATAACATATTTTGTTTGTTTTTTAGTCTGGTAACTGGATTGGATCTGTTTTTTTTAGCATTATAAAGCATTGTGTAACTTTTTATGGTGAGTCTTTTGGGCAAAGATATAGTTTTCACATTCATCATCATCCTCATGATATGAAGACCACATTTCTGACAGTCTATCTAATCCCACCTAACCATCCTTAAGCCACTTCATCAGATGCTGTCATTTGGTGGCAGCTGTGAGATCAGGTTTGTTTTATTACAAGTAATATTATTACACTACTTTATTCATATTTTGTACAAATGCACTATTCTATGGACACAATGGTAACCACTTCTATCACTAGACGGGTCTGTGTTTGACTCCCACAGAATCTGTGATGTGTTTGCCTGTTCTCTTGGCACCATGCATGTTTTCTCCTGGTCTCCAGGACCAGTGCACTGTACCGAGGAGCTGATGAGGATCACCTTCAACAGCAGCATCAGTTCCTAACGTATCCCTATGGGGATTGTAAAGTGAGTTAACCCTTAACCCTTTTCAGCCATTAGGCCAATAGGTTTGGACAACAGATCGATACATTTCTGTAAAATCCACCTTTTGACGGCCAATAGCATATTGACAAATAGAATTCAGTAATCACTGAGTTTAACCTTCTGTCAGTTCCAACAAAACAAGATGAAAACCAATACACAAATTAAAAAACCTTCAGTTTTGTCATTAAGCACATAATTTTTTTTCTGGCCCAAAATTTCAGGATCAGTGCATCCCTTGAATATTCATTAGCAACGGGAACACATTTAAGTAAACACAGAGTAGTTTATTTGAACTTCACACTACATTACACTAAAATATTCAACCTGGCAAGTTGTAATGTGTTTTATTCTTACAATAACTGCCATCTGATACAAATAAAAACCTCAAAACATCATATGGAGAAAATAGCTGATGTCTGTAAATTGGCCTAAGAGTCTGGTTTCGACCAGCTCTGTGTAAAGTGTTATGAGATAGCTTTTATTAGGATTTGGCGCTATAGAATTAAAAATTGATTGGTTGGTTGATTGAAGAGTTTACTCTAGAGTGCAGCAATTTGTTCTTGTTCCCGTATCTGAAAAGGACAGACCCAAAATGTCATTCTTGTGAACATACTCTATGTGATGCCTTCATTTCACCTCAGAAAAATTGTCTATTTTCTGCTGTTTATTTGGTTTTGATGAAGGCATAAATCATCAGATCTCTAGTACAAGTTGGCACAAATGAGCACTGCGACAGAAAGCCGAGGTTTCCAGTGCTCACCATGACCTCGGTCTGGGAGCTGAGGGAGCGGATGCTGAGGTTTCCCTTCAGTTCCAAATGTGAGAACCAGATGAGGTGGTGAGGCCACCTGGTAAAGATGCCAGCCTCTATTTAGAGACATACTGGGCATGACTGGCTGCCAGTGGGCCTACATCCTGTAGGGATTATACCTCCCATCTGCCCTGTGATTTTTCCTTCTATTGGAATCTGCCAGAAGGGATGTTTGCAGCGAAAAAAAGGAAATCTGGGCTGTTATGCTTCCACTTGGCTCTCAGCCTGTGATGCATTCCTCTCCTATTTTCTATTGTGTGTTTCTTTGTTTGCCATTAAACATTCCTGTAATATTCTCTTTTGTTTGCTTTGACCACAAATCTGTCACACTGCAGCACAAAAATATTACTGCCTTTTCAACAAGCTTACACTTCCGTTACATAAGCAGACAGTATTATGCAGGGAAAGCCTGAGACAAGTATTTTCTTTCCTCTGTTTTGTATGTTTATTTATTTTACCTGCCCGGCATGTTTGCATTTGTTTCACTGTAGCATGTTTAGTTGTAGCAACATCCAGATGGGTGACAAATTAAAGGAAAAACCTACAGGGATTGACAAACAGGTAGACATTGTTCCCATTCATAGGCACAAGAGCTCTTTGCATGACTTGATGAGCATGAAAATAATGTGATTCCTTTACAATGGCCTTCATGATGACTGACTGAACACCTAGAGATACCAGGAGCTAATCAGCCTAAATTAGCCTAAATGAGCATCATAGATTTCAATTTCACATTTGATTTCCCAAGAAAATAATGATGTACCATCACACACATTAATTTACATAGTTAATTAATTTGAATAATTATTTACAGATTATTAATGGAATGTTATGAATATTGACACTTTGCGGACGGGTTTATAATTTGCATATAAGAAATTTCATTTATTTTACATATTGATGAAAGACTTATTTTTGTTATGTGTTTCTTAGTAAGGGTACATTGTATGTATGTATATATTGGTTCTAGATATTGTTTATTTTATTTTTTGACATTGACTTTTTCTCAACTATTGGTGTCAGCAAACATTTTGTTGAGAAATAGTGACTTTGAGGGAAAATATTACGAGACTTAAAAGGAAATAAATTGCTCTCAGTTTGCAGTTTACAGTCAGTTTGCCGTTCATTCACACATTTATTGATATTGTGCTTTGAGTTTGACATTCAGTGATTCGTATTTCCTTATTTATTCCGCTTAGTGTTCAGTTCAAAAGCCATTGAGTTTTTAATAAATTAAAATAGTCAGTTTTGGACATGCTTAATGTGTTTTCAATGTCAAAATTTGCGAGAGCTGGAACCTAAAAGATATTGGCTAATTAATCAGCTATTGGCTTTTTCCTGTTTCAGAGTATCATATATATCAGCCTTTAAAAACACACTATTGGTCAACCTCTATTTGTAATTTCTAGGGCCAAGCAGACAAAGACAAACCCGAAGTGTATACATCTGCTGCTGCTATTGTTTCAGGCATATGTTCATTACACAAAACACCAATGACCCTTCACAAACTGGTCATTGTTTCCAAAAGTTTCCTTTTTCCATGTTCATATGGATTCACACCAACTGGATTTTAACCTGTCAGTGTTCACCTTGGATGGCCTTTAAACAATACGTATTTTAGTGATGTGACAGGGCATTTTTGCATACTTGTGTGGACAAGGCCTGAGATGCATATTCCAAATGTGCTGTATATGTCCCTCAAAACAGAATATTATCAGCAAATCCCACATAACCCACATATCAGAATAATCCACTTGGAAAACAGCCTAATTCAAAATATCCAATTGAATATTTACATGATTTCGAAATAATCCGGTGGCACATGATACCAATACCTCACTAAGCCACTCTTTGTTGTTTCTTTCATTTGTCACCCATCTGTGTTTTTGTGTTTTGTGTGTTTTTACCTTTATGGTCCTTTATGTCCACTGCTGCCTGGGCCTCCAACAGCAAAGAGATGAGCTCCTTGTTCCCACTCAGAGCAGCATAGTGGAGCGGGGACAATCTATACACAGAAAGATTAAGTATAAAAATACATACTTGTATATGTAGTGTACAAACAGGCAAACTTTGCTGTAATAATCTTCGGTGTGGAGCAGCTCCGCCCCTCAGTTCAATGTGAGCGAAAGGAGGGGGCAAATGACCTACTTCCATTAATAAGCAATCTCTCTACCCTGGAGCTGAGCACACACACACTCTGTTTGGGTTTCTGTGTGTGCGTCTAATGGATCCCTGGTGAATATAAGGGCTCGGCCCTGGAGTCAAATCAACGACTCATCGGTCAGTACACATGGAGTTGAGGCCATTATCTGATTCCAATCAGCATAATAAAAAAGATCTTTGTTATCTGATGGAGCCACATAAAACTGACCAAGCATGTGCACATAACACGTTTAACCCATCATGTGTCTGAAAATAGACAAAATCCATAGCTGTGCATTCACAGATGATAAAGGGGTATTTCAGTGCAAATGAAGATCTGGAAAATTTTGTCTTTCT
>JAPTMW010000001.1:24625956-24637156 GCA_029822955.1 Ostorhinchus angustatus
CAGTGGTTCAGTGTCAGAACCGCTTGCATCAGATCCCTGTGTGTTCCCTCCGCAGCTTTTCCGCCATACCCAGTATTTCCTCTGAGCTCTGCAAACCTTGATGGAGGACCCACCCTGCTTTATGTCTATATAATTAGAAATAAATGACAAGAGTTAGGCAGAGCAGTTTTTGTTAGTGTTTGAAAATGACCTTTTCTTTGCATAGTTCTCAGGCTTCATTTACTCCTGACTTGCACTAGAAACATTTCCCTTTAACTTGCTGTCACCTGTGACTCTGTAGTGTTGTAGAAACTTTTCTTCTTCATTGGGCATTTAAAAACACTTTGTGTTTTATTGGTCTCATAAATTCAACACTTGACAATGTTGGCATTTTTTCCCCATTGAATCCATGTGGCACCAATCCTTTAAACCAGCTTATTAGTTTACAGCGGGCAGCATACATCTTGTTTTAACGAGAACTTCTAACTGTCTAGAGTCTAGCTAAACTCTTTTGACAACTTGGTGCAGAATTTGAATTGCTGTGGCATGGTGAAGGGAAATTGCACTCTAAAATAAAATGTCAAGTGTTCCGATGAGAGTAGAGTTCTCGTTACGAAAGCAGGGACAGCTTCAGGATACCTGTCAAGGAATATGCTCATAGAGTACAGTTGAGATATGCTGATGAAGCCTAAAGTGGAAGGAAGGTTTAAACAGACATAAACATTACTTGCATATTTGGAAGAATAGTTGGTGAAGATGGACAATTTTTTTATTTCATAAAGTAAAAATAATGTAACGTTAAAAAAAAACTGTCAACTTCAGCACAAGTGTTACATCCACTGAAGCACAATTTGAAGAATATGTAGAGGAGGGTACACCTTTAACAACCATGTGATTTCTGTAAAAATCATGTTCTCACATTTTGGCAGTTTATTAATTTCTCTACTCAATTTGTACCTTCCATATAAACAGTTCTAAAAGTACTGAACTTTAAACAAGGATTTTATCAGCCATTAATTTTGTCGATATTTTCACAAATTCAACTAAACTGAGTAAAGGTAGAATCGTCACCTACAATGTTTTCTAATCATGTCTCAATCCGAATGCTTACTTTCATATTCTTGTGCTGCTTTTTGTGCCTTAATAATCCAGCAAAGGGTTTAATTTTAGTGTGAGAAGTTCAATGGAGACTAAGTGACTGGACACAGATGTGGTGGGGACTGTCTGGGCTTCTTATCTTCCACTGTATGTCTCTTAGATGTCATGTTAACATCTTTAATATCTGTACTCTGATTCTCCTGCAGACTGATTCCTCTCCTTCTTTGTCACTCGCCCAACTCACTAAGGTACTGTTTGTATATGCAGAGGTAGCACTTTTAAAGTTATAGCGTGTATTTGTAGTTCAACCAAAAATGATAATTTATGCACTTATTTTAAGATACTTTTTTCTTTTTCGCACTGTTGTGGTTTTAGACTGCTAACCTGGTTGATGCAAATGCATCAGAAGAGGACAAGATTAAAGCCATGATGTCTCAATCCAACCATGAATATGACCCAATACAGTTAGTGTTACACTTACATGCACACACACATGCACAGTGGTTTGGAATACTCAAACCTGAAAAACCCCTCGTAGCATTGCATGTAATGTATGGGTCAGGTCAAGCGGTGACACAGTTGCATGTTTCGTGTTCAATGGGCTCTAATTTTGTACATATATAACCTATATCAATGTGTGTTACGTATATCAGTAGGTATTTGTAAGTACCTAAACATAGTAAGGATGATGATTGCATAAAATACATTTTTTGACAAAAAATAGTTTTTAAATGTGCTCGGTAACCCGGGTTTCATCAAAATGTCATTGATTTTGACAAGGTTTACGCCGAAGTGCTTAACATGCGGTTCCCATAGGAAATTCACTTAAATTTGCTTTTGATGTGTTAAAAAACATTAAGCTACACTGATGTCAAAATTTAGGAAAATATATTGGAAACTTTTGGACTTGTTGGCACAGATTTAAAGGAACACGGTTGAAATTCTTGATCCTATTATGATGTAAGGACCAATGTGTCTAGAAAACAAGTCAAATATTTTTAATACAAGCATTTATTATACATCACAGTAATAAGTTAACAAATGAGTGCATACAGAATAGGATAAGAGAAAGTTTGATTTTTCTCATAGATGTCTGTTCCCTTGACCTGACCCGTATATTATGGTATTTTGTTTTTTGTTGGTTAAATAAAGCACAGTCCCAGAGCATTGACTATTACCTGTATATATGTGTTTTTGACATACACCTTGTTCTTGTGTTTTCCCAATCACACAGATTTAGTGATGTAAATAATAATTGTGAGATAATTGTGCAAACTGTTGTCTTTGCTTGTCTTCCTAGTTACTCCAAGAAGGCGCTCGGGCCTCCGCCTGCTCACTACACCTGCTATCGTTGTGGAAAAGCTGGTCACTACATTCGTCAGTGTCCCATGCTAATGGTACTTAAAACCACTTGAGTTAATCTATAACTTGTGCTAAGTGACTGAAAAAGTGCAAAAGCCCCCATTTTTCCTCTTTTCCTAACTTGTATTTTCTTTTGATTTGCTTAGGTCCAGGATAAGAGTGTGGATGTCCCCAAGCCAGTAAGGATTAGTAAGGGTATTCCTCAGAGTTTCATGGTGAAAGCGGAACCAGGCACCAAAGGAGCTATGTTAACCAGCACTGGAGAATACGCTATACCTGCTATAGATGCGTAAGTGTCAAAAAATAGCCACACAGATGCACTGTTTACTAAAACCAACCACACCTAAAGTAGAGTATTTGTTTGTGCATCTGTGCTTCATGTAAAAAAAAATGTATTCATACAGGGAAGCATATGCACAAGGAAAGAAGGAGCGACCTCCGTTTGTTCCACATGACCAGTCGTCTTCTGAAGACGAGACGGACCCGATCCCCGATGAACTCTTGTGTCCCATTTGCAATGACCTGATGACTGATGCTGTGGTTATACCCTGCTGTGGAAACAGTTACTGTGATGACTGTAAGTTCACAAATCCTATGTATACTAGTATTTTAAAGCTAAATTGGAAATTGAATAAAAAGCAAGTCAAAAATAACATGCATAGTCAAAAGTAGTTTTGCAGGAAGAGATGGAGAAGAGAACTTCAATCTTGACCTGAAATCTGCATGGATACATCACTGATGAAGAGCTGAACTGACTGGAAGTGTGTGTTTGTTGGCAGGTATCCGGACTGCTCTGTTGGACTCAGAGGAGCACATCTGTTATACATGTAAACAGACTGATGTTTCTCCTGATAATCTGATTGCCAACAAGTTTCTTCGACAGGTAAACACCAAATAACACCCATTAAATATGTTTATTTGTACATATTCAGTTTTTGTCTTATTCCGAAAGGTAGTATACTTAATAAAATGGTTTACATGGATAATGAAAATGAATATACATACATTTTCTGGTTCATGTGCAGCTGTGCATACGCTGTGAAAGAATAAACATTTTTCACAGGTGGGGGACATTTGATGTGTTGAAAGACGAATGTTTTAAGTATAACCATAAGTGTTTCCCCAACTAGAAAAATGTTTGTTCTTTTTTTTTTAAAAATGAAATGCATTGTCTGAATGCAGCGTATACACATCCAAGAAATTGTCACACAGCCCCAACATCAGCCTACAGACCATGACACTTCATCTAATACTTAAACATTCTATGAAAGAGCTCATTCCGAACGTCTCAATGGAATCTGTTTTATCAAAACTTATTTCACTGTATTTTAGTCCCAGAAAGAATAGGTCCACTTGAAATGTTTTTTCCCCCATCCTCAGGCTGTGAACAACTTCAAGAATGAGACTGGATACACCAAACATGTCCGGAAGCAGCTCCAAACTGCAGCCCCGCCCCCCCCTCGGCCTCAGCTGGTCAGGCCTCTTCATTCCAGGCAGCAGGATCCTCTGCTGCCCAGCACCTCTCAGCCTCCGCCTACCAGTGCACCCACCACCACGGCCCCACAGCCCCACAGCCCACCCTCTGCACCTGCTGCTACCACTGCTGCTCCTACTCCACCTCATGCTGCTGCTGCCGCTGTTGAAGAACAAGCTGCCTCACCAGCCCCTGAACCTGTTCCAGACCACGGCTCACCTATGCACTCCACCAGCCAGGGAGAACCGCCCCCACCTGGGTCAGTGGATGATACATTATGTTCTGAATCCATCAAATCATACCAGAGTTTGGTTTATTACAAACTGGAACACAGGCGGAAAGTACTGGTGTTAATATGTTTCTGTGTGTGTCTTTGTATTAGTGAGACAGACCCAGAGCCAACTCTGGTACCAGACTCATCTGGAACCTCTGAAAGTGGATCACAGGTGAGTCTGTACTGTGCACATTTGTGCCTCTACTGAATGAATGAACATGGCAGTCTAATCTGATTAATTCTGCCTTCACATGCTATGGAAATGATGGTAAATACTAGTTACAAACTCAAAAACTGCACATGAACACCCCCTCATATCATAGTCTCCACTGGACAAGAACGCAGTTGTAATGCCAGCATTAGACCTTAGAGCTTTTGCCTGACTACACTACTACACTTTAGATGAAGAATTATTATATATATATTTTTTGTCAGCACTGTTGATTGTGTTTGAAATGAGAAAATGTAGCGGCTTCAGTACACACTTAAGGCTGTATGAATATCCTGGTGGATTAAAGATGAAGACCATAGGGTTCTTAAGTTCCCGTCCATATCTTTCAGCCTTTCTTCTGTTGACCTAACAAGCATAAATATATGAATTACATTGCCTGTAGAACTTACTCAACGCCATTAATTCTGTGAGATTTATAGTTTGATATGTTCTAAAAGTTAATTAAATACTAAAGTTAATATAAATCTCTAATTGTCTATTTTTTTTGAGGGGGGGGTTATTGGTCAAAATGTTAGTGCTTGCTCAGCCAGTTTATCACAGTGTGCTGCATGGCATCCCTTCTTTTCAGAAATCTTTTAGAAGTAATAATATTTATGTAACATGGGTAAGGGGAGCTTCAATGAGGTCTGGCTCAACAGCAGCGTATTTAGTGCTCAGCTGAGTCCTGTTGACCTTTTTGTAAGAAAGCTCTCTAATTGGAAGCATTGGACTCAGATAGGAAGTGAGAAAAACCTAAAATCATTTTGCAAATGCCTTCTAGTAGTTGTAGAACTCCAGTTTTCCCTCTCACCTTTGTACTTTTTTTTGCCAGAATGTAAGTGCAAAATCAAAGAATTCAGAGTGAAAAGGTCTTCCCTTTAATTTGCTGAAGTTTGCAGAAACACTTCTGTATAAATTTTGAAGTGGTAGAAAGTTCATCCTTAAATACCAGGTTATACAGTAGTAAATGCATTGTTTTATTCAGGTCAGATCTCAGGTTGTTACAGATTTTTACAGTATAAATGGTTATTTCTGGCTGACTGGTACAGTGTTCAGTGTGTACATACTATACACTGTAGCTTGTCCTGGAAATCACTATATCTCCCTCACTGTGGTTTCTCCCACAGAGCCATCATTTAACAGTTATTCGCCACCCGCCACCTCCAAGGCCGCCCCATCCGTCAGGTAAGAGGTAGACTTAGGGCTATTTAAGCAGATTAAGAGAGCTTGAAGGAGAGCTGTTCGATGACTAACCAAGTGTCTCTGCTCCCACAGGTCAGCAGTCAAGACCACATCAGTCTCATAGAGGGGGAAATAGACCGTGGGAAAGGTATGTCATGTCTCTAACGGCCCCATCTTTTTAAAACTTATGTTGTGAGAAATTGCACTCACCATGTGCTGCTTTGTCTTTTCATGGTCCAGATCTTACAGAAGCAGAGATCACCCCTCCACGCACCTCCAGACTGCTCCACCTCCCGCACCTGCTCCTCCTGTCTACTCAGCCCCAGCACTGTATCCACCCCCACCCCAGCCCTACCCCCCTCCATACACCACTGGACCTGGTCTAGTTCCCCCTCCTGCCATCAGCTACCAGCCTCAGCCTGTCTATGCACCTGGACCACCAGGGATTAATCCTCCCTGGGTTCCTCCTGGCTCCCAGCCTCCCTTTGTTGCCCTTCCCCCCTCCCTCTCACAGCCCCCCCTTTCTAAGGAAGACTTCTATAGGCAACGGCACCATCGACAGGACAAGTGAGTCATTTCTTTTTTCTTTCATGGTATTGAAAACACACATAGTATACAGGTTGTAATACTTGAAGACCCCTCTCATTGGAGTTGTAACGTGCTTTAAGAATTTTCTAGTTGACTTCAATCGCCCAGTTAAAACTCAGTCATTACTCTTCAAATCCAACAACTACATTTGGTTGACTAT
Source organism: Ostorhinchus angustatus (assembly GCA_029822955.1). Taxonomy (NCBI): domain Eukaryota; kingdom Metazoa; phylum Chordata; class Actinopteri; order Kurtiformes; family Apogonidae; genus Ostorhinchus; species Ostorhinchus angustatus. The sequence goes on from JAPTMW010000001.1 coordinate 24,632,285, forward strand.
TAGGGGGCAGTTCTAATGAAAATACATGTTTTTTTCCTGTTATATTATGAGGTTCAGTTACTTTGTCCTAAAACTGTTAGATTATTTGACATCTCCTTCACCCTCATTTAAAATTTTGGAATCATTAAATGTGCAACTATAGTTAATTCATAGAAGTTTATATGCTGCAGAGAAACTTCCTCTCTTCAGTAAAGTTATATGAGAAAACCCTTGGTGTCAAATTCTGTACAGTGAAAGCCCAAGACTACACTGACTGAACAATGAAGACTTCTTGTTTTTGTGTGGTGGGGGCTATACCTAGGGTTGGAATGTTTGGGTATTTTAAAGTTGTTCAGTGAAAGTTTAAAAACTTTGTTTTCATTCACAGAGTTACATCCAAACTCGATGAGTTCACTAAAGACTTCCATAAAGAGCTTATGAAGTACAGAAATGCACCAAAAAGACGAAGACCATCTTATTCCAGGTAAGTGCACTAATGAGGAGCCTCCAATGAATTTTAATTTTTGCATGAATTACATCTGCATAATCCTTAAAGCCATTTATTCCATTTGAATATATTTTGCTTCTGTTTCTAGGTCCCGGTCTTACAGTCGCTCACCACTCAGCCGTTCTCCTTACTCACGGTCTAGATCCAGATCAAGATCCAGGTCTTACTCTTTTTCCCCCAGTCGGTCCCGCTCTCGTTCACGTTCCCATGGCCGCTCTTATCCCCGTTCCAATTATTCCCGACGCAATGGACGCAGTTATGGACGCTCTCGCTCAAGGTCCCGCTCTCGTTCGAGGTCTTATGGGTTCCGGCGCTCAGGGTCGCCACGGACCCCTCCCTCTTACCGGGGAGGAGGCTGGGAGGGAACAGAGGCTGGAGCACCATACAGGTCGCGGTCTCGTTCACCAGGTGGCTACAGGAGCCGCAGCCCAGGTGGACGAAAGCCCCCGCCACGGGATATGGTACCATATGAGCTGAAGGGTCCTAGTCCTGGAAGCCACTGGGATAGAGATAGTTATCGACAGTGGGAGAAGGAGTACAGAGACTGGTATAACAAGTACTACAAAGACTATGACAACCAGCATGCATCACTGCATCACAGAGGTCATGGCAGCAGAGACAGAGAGAGAGAACGAATGTCCCCGTTACACAGAGATTACTCTCCACAGGGAAGAGGACGAAGGGGGAGGGAAGAGAAAGCTGGTCCACCTCATCATTCTCAGTCTTCTTCCTCATCAGGAACCAAGACGAGCACTAAAGTACTCAAGACTAAGAAAGTAAAGAAGAAGAAGACCGGAGAGGAAGCAGAGGCATCCCAGCAGTCGATGGACAGAGGTGATGCTACACCAGTCAGAGATGAGCCAATGGATGATATTCCTCCCATCACAAAAACCCCCCCGTTGTCTTCAAAGCCTCCCACTGGCGCTGCAACCACAAAGGGTTCAGCCTCCAAAAGCCCTGCTGCACCAGCTAAAGCCCCAACCAAGTCTACATCCAAGACTCAGATTGACAAGACCAAGAAGGAGAAAGGGCAGAAGGCAAAGGTTAAAGTGAAAGCAGAAGGTACCAAAGTCAAAAGCGACAAGGTGAAGAAGAAAACTGGGGAAACGGTGACCAAGAAAAAAGACTCCACTCTCCCCTCCTCTTCCTCGTCCACTGTCTCTAAATCATTAAAGACCCACAAAGACAAACCAGAAGATGCTCCTAACTCTGCGGCACCCAAGAAGGACAAACCTAAAACCTCCACAGTCAAACCTTCCCTGCCTAAGACCCCACCTCTGTCCTCTCAAAACCTGCCTCTACCTCACCCCCCCCTCCACGATGGACACCGACCCAGCCATGACATGCGAGGGAGGCGAGATCTCCCCCAGGGCGGTGGGCTGATTCCCCTCTCCCACCACCTACACGGTCACCCACTTATCCACCGACCCCCGTCACCGGTGGACAGGAGACGGATGGGAGAGGAGAGCCGCTCTATACTCGGACCTCCACCTGGAAAGCTGAGGAGAATAGACGGACCAGGGAGCGACATGCTGCCGCACTCACACATGTCTCATCAGCCCCCCCTTCAGAGACTCGCACCCTCTTCAGACCGACATGGGCCTCCTCCTATACAAGGGAGCCGTGACATGGGCACTGATCGGGCAGCAATCAGACCTCTCATGGACCTACAGGTGAGTCCACAGACCAGTAGATTCCTCTGTATTAATTCGTACTAGTCAGATTGGTATTGTCATGTCTACTTTTTGTTTGGTACCATTTTGGATATGTCTATATAATATTTATAAACTTGATCACACACAAGAATCTTTCATATTGAACCTTTAATGCTGCCCTCACGTGCTATTGGGAAGATGATCCTTTCCACTAGTGAATTCGACGTTACGAATGCGTTGTGTTTAAGGGCGAAGACACACCAACCCAACTCCCAGTCGTCGCCAGAAAAGGTAGCCCGACTGATCACTTGACTCCCATCTCCCTGACAAGGTCAAACATGTGTAGAACACACCAAATAGACTACTGACTTGAGCGTACGTTGTGCATTTGTGCGAGACGTAAATCTGGATATGACAAAAATGGGGTTGGTGTGTCTTCACCTTAAGTGCTTTTGTTGTCGTAGCAAAATGAAAAATGGCTGATGCACAATTTATTGTGACCTGCTACTGGGGTAAAACAGTTTTGGACATATTAATTCATCTGCGTACAGCACTTTTATCTTTTTTTTTTTTTGCAGATTGTATATACTGTAAATGTGCAAAACCATGGGGGTTATGTTAATGTTTATTTACGTTAATGTATTATTGGCCTTTGTATGTTTATTTTATTCATGTGACACCAGTTTGTTGTTGTCAAGCTGTTGTTCGTGCCGTATTAATGAAACCTTTGCTCTTTCGAAGTAAAAGCACTTTCTACGCACCCTGTAACTCACAATATCAGTATTCTTACACCAAAGTACAAGTGAAAAAATATTGCCCTTAATCAGTTGTAACCACCTCAGGGATCACATCAAGAGGTTTCTGAAAGTCTTCTCACGACCCCCTCTTTGGGAACCCCTGCCTTAGAGAAACACTCTGAGTGACTATATTCAGTCGTGTATTGTATATGTTAGAGTTTTTATTGTGAAGGTTAGTAATGGAAATGATGGATCTGTAATGCACAGAGAGATGAACAGTACAAATGACATACTGTTTAATTAATCCGGTAACTGTTCTTTATGTATGTGAAACACTGCAGGGTGTTCTTTTAATCTCCTTAATCCTCCTGTAATGTTTTGTATATGCTTTTTCCCACTGATCCAGTTTAAGCCACTGAGGAGGATCAAGCTGAACAGGGACATGGGGGGGAGACGAGGCAGCAATGAGATCCCTCCATCAGACCGAGTGTCCTCAGGTCCAGAGAAGACAACGACCTCCTCCTCCTCTTCAGACCGACCGGCTCCTACTGGACTTTCAGAAGGAGACAGGCCGAGCAGTACCGTGGAAGGAGCTGGAAGACGGGAGCGATCGGCATCCACCGAGAAAGGAGTCTCCAGAGAGAGAACAACAAGCGCTGGAGACAGACCATCATTCTCAGACAGAGACAGAGAATCAGATAGAAGTTTTGGATCGGAAAGAGATAGGGATCGAGGTTTAGGATCCGATCGAGAAAGAGACCGAGGTCAGGGGTCCGACAGAGGAAGAGACCGGGTCTCTGCTCCAAGTAATCAAAAGGGAGCAGACAGAGACACTGACGACAGGGTAGAGAAGTCGGCTAAGAGTGAACAGAAGAGCTCCAGTGGAGGCAGATCTGTGTCTCTGGATAAAATGACCATTGGAGAGAAGTCTGTCTTCACCAAGAGACAGACTGAACATCAGGAAAAAACAAGTGGATCTGCTAAAGACAGAGGAGAAGGGTCCGAAAGAGGGACTAAATCTAACAGGTACCGTGTTGTCAAACATCCTTAACCATGTGCAGAGTCTGGGACTAAGTGGAATTGAATTGAGCTTTTGTTTTTGATCGATGTAGAAAATGCATAAATTGCAAATTTCAGATCAGTGCTTCTCTGCTGTCATTCAAATTCCAGCACCAGCAGTTCTGTGTTCTGTGAGTTATATAAACTGTGACAGCAAGATCATTATGAGGTGAAAGAATTGTAGAGAGGCGAATAGATTCACAACCTTCCTTAGCCAACACGAGGGCTCATCTTCAGCCCAGAACTGCAGTCCTGTAGGCCTGGATTTGCATAACTACTGTTACAGATTGTCTAATCTGAACTGAACATAGAATTTTGCCGCATATGGAAATGGTACAAGCTTCCTGATTGTTATTAATTGACTTCTTTGCACAACATAATATAGAAATGAAAATTCAAGGAAGCAAAAAAAAAGATAATTCAAGGAAGCAAAAAAAAATGATGCAATGCATTGCATCAGTTGCATCAATGCATCAGTTACAGACATTAAACCATTTAAATGGTTTAAATGGTTTAATGTCTGTAACTGAACATGATCTTAACTCCATCCAGGTCCAAACTGCATTCAAGTTTTGATTTAAGTGTCAAAAAGGAGGACACACAACCCTTACAGGTTAAAGTGGAACAAATGAAGACTTTTTTTGTGCCGTCAGAGAAGCTTAAATACACTTGTTAATTAATGCTAACAACCTATGATTCAATGTTCCCTTTGAAATCCTGCATAAGGGCAGATTATGGGCACTGACACCCTTAGAAATACTGCTTATTACTACTGCTGTTTGTTGATATTGCACAAGTGTTTTTATAGTGTCAATTAAGTAAATTGTCATGGAAACATTATAATTCATCCATGATACTGCAAAGATAGTATTGGCATAATTGCTGAGCCTTTAGCCATGAAAGCTAAAGACAGTCTGATCTGGTAGTTTTAACC
>JAPTMW010000001.1:24710197-24721071 GCA_029822955.1 Ostorhinchus angustatus
TAATATAATATAATATAATATAATATAATATAATATAATATAATATGATATAATATGATATAATATGATATGATATGATATGATATATGTATCTTACAACCAAAACTCAATGACTTCATATCAAAACCCAAACTGGAAAAACTCATTGATACTTTGGTTTCTAGCAGGATGGACTCCTGGTCTTTTACAGCAGATTAGTATAGATTGTGTATGTTATTATGTAATGACATGAACATTGATTACATTTTGTGGAATTATTATATAATGCAGTGTTTTTACATAATGGATTCTGACCATGCTGTTGTGGTAACAGTGTTTCATGTTTAGCTTAGACGTTGAATCACATAGAGAGCGTCACATCCAGACCATTTCTTTGCAGAAATATAAACTATGCGAGTCATTCCCTTTTCAACATAAGATCACCTGCTGTTTCCTGTAGAATCTCACAATGAGAAATTCAGGACTGTAGTAGCAAAGGAGGGTTTTAATGATCTTTTCTTTTGAAAAAATGAATTAAAAATTTGTTTGATTGCCACCAAAGGTTTGAGGGAGCATGAGAATAGTTGTAGACATGACTCAGATTAAAAATATCCTGTGCAGAATTTCATGTCTCTCACAATGTTATTATGACAAGAGCCTCGCATTAACATTAATCAGTATGTATCTCACTGACACACAATGATCTGATTAGGATTCACCCGACATTAAATTGAATGCACAGTAATTCTTATGGTTGCAGATGAGCTCAGGGTGAAGTGATGAAATGAACATTTAATTTTTGTGGGCACTACAAATTAGACCCAACCTGCAAAAATAACAAACCAAAAACACCAAACACAAAAGCAATTCTGAGAAATCTTTCCTGAAGTGAATTGTAATGTTGACGCGTAACATCAACAAAGTAATTTTGAAAATACATACAAACAGTTGATGATTGGGATCGCGATATGACACAGATTTTTTTCACCTTTTGTAATAAAATGAAAGCCGGATAAAAACTACTACGACAGGGTTTTCCTCAGGTCTCTGGAGGGCTTAGGTTGTGGTGTGATAACCTGTCTGCTTGTTTTGTTGTTATTTATTTATTTAACCTCTGTATCTGCTCATCTTTGGATCATTTTAGATAAGATTACTTAACATTAATGTAAAGAAATATAAAACAAATCTCTCATTATCGAAGTTAACACAGCATCCTTATTTTCTTAACATGCCATGCATACAGTATATCTGTGACAGCCTGCCATATAGTAGTTTGTCTCACCATTGTTTCATAATGAACTGGAGATATTTTTACATTTTTACACTCATAAGAACATAAAAAATCTCTTGCGTTGTGTTTTTCAGAAAAGCATTTGTTTAACACCAGAATAACTGCATGTGTGTCTGAGGCACCAGCGGCTCATGATTCGGTTGTAATTCATTGTTGCTCGAGATTCTCATGACCTTATTTCCTTAGTTTCAACAAAGCAATTCACACATACTTCTACAAGTTAAAGAGTAATAAATTAACTGTTTAAATACGAACAAATGCAAAAAATCACTATAAACAGACTTTAAGAAACATTCAACCAATAATCCAGTGTTCTGTATGGAATACCAGAATTGCGTGTGGGAAACAGGTCTGTAAATATTCACAACAGAAGAGTTTAGAAAAAATAGCACTGCTATTTATTGAATAATATGATCTGTAGGGTTTGTTTGACAAGTAGTCCATATGTTAAATTAACGTTGTGCTAGAAAATTATGAAATTTGTAAAAAAAAAGAAAAAAAAGACAGCCATACCTCAAATACACGCAACTCATTCCTTGTTTTTGTCATTTATTCATTGATTAATTTTCCAAACATACACACAAACAAAAATCTTCTTTGCTCATCATATGCAAAAAATAATAATTAAATATAGAGGTTTTCCTTATGTAGTATTTAGTTGTACCGTCTCCAGAAACATGCGAAGAAATAATCATAGTCAGGAGGAGCCTTAAAGTAAAAAAAAAACCTTAATGTGACTATACTAACATAACTATTTAATTCTTATTACAACTATTATTATTATTACTATTATTATTTACCTGCATGTCCCAGTGTCCCAGTGTTGCAGTTAGGTTTGTTTGTTCACCAATTGGAGAAATCAAACACGTAACAATATTATAATATGTGAATTGAGTGACAGTTGTTTTGACAGTGAAACGTGTCTTGTTGTTTGTTGTGCACATTAGCATTTGGATTCTTTGTTTTGTACGCCTCTTAGTTGATGATTAGTGTGTTAATATTGTGTTGTATAATCTTGTCCCAGACTTGTCTCTTTTCCGCGTCAGTTTCTGTGATTCAGCTATTTGCAATCCAGTTTTTATAGTTGGTGTACCTTGGTGATGTCAAATATTTGTAGAAATGTAAAAAAAAAAAAAAAAAAAAAGGGGGGTTTTCCAACTACAATGCAATTATCAGGGATATTTACTGAGCTTTTCAACCACTTGATATTGCACAATACGCAACATGTAAACATATTTTAATGTGTAGGATCAGCTAAATAATGAAGAATCCGCATATCACATTTTAGTACAATTTCATAAAGTGTTGACGTCATATATACAAGAACATAAGTGGAAGTAATCTTGGATATGTTATGACTACATGCATTACAAATCCTGGGGCCACAATATTGAAAATCTCACTTTTTGTCAGGGCTATTTTCTCTGGATGTGGTGGAGAGTCATTTTCTGCAATTCTGCTGGCTGAAAGTTTCCTTCCAGTGCACATTATCTGCAGACACACACACTACAGGATGACTAGATTGGATTTACTATATCAGTCTCCAGTGAAACATGAATTTGTTGTAATTGTGATGACAAGACAACTGCTCGTGCTAGATTAGCGTTTGCTGTTATGTCACTGGAGCATTTCTCCCGAGCTGCTTGCTAATGAATTCCACTGAAATCATACTCCCTATCCGCTCCACGCCCCTTCCCCCAAACACATACACACTCATCCAGACACATACATCTCTGTTCTAATAAAAGAACTTCCCTTCTGCACAAAGCATCCCAACTGCACAGTAGCCTCCATGTTATTGAATATTTTTCAGCCATAAATGAAATGAATGTGCTGTCTTCCATCACACAGAGAGTATACTGTATGAAATTACAGAATATCTACTCAAGGGTTTTACATTCAGAATCAATGTATTTGTTGTGTGTGTGACCTGTGTTTGTGTTAATCTGTACAGGTGGGTGTGCGGCACATCCTGCATTGCCGTTGCCAGGTGAAGTCCCAGGAGAGTCCTCGGTGTGCCCCTACTGCGTCTACTACAACCAACTTAGCGACACCGAAAATGTTAACGAGCCTGAAAACCAGCAGCATGGCTACAGCAACTTTTGCCATGGCAACAGCCCGTGTCATAGTAACAGTCCGTGCCACTGTACCAGCCCTCACCACGGTGATGCACAGGTGTCTGAGCCAAAGAAAAGGCTGTGGGAGCGTTGCTGGGCGGGACTCCGAACTAAGCTGGAACTCATTGTTGGCAGCAGATACTTCAGCAGAGGAATCATGATTGCCATCCTTATTAACACGCTGTCAATGGGCATTGAGTACCATGAACAGGTATGTTGTGTGTGCTTCTGTGTGCATGTGTATAGCTATGTGCACAGCTCTTGGAGATTGGATGTGAGTACAGTTTGATTGAAAATGGATGCGTAATCACTGTGTGTGGTGAAGTCAATAAACTTACCCTCCAATCAACACTTACAGCGCCAGACATATGGGGATCGCAAAGTGCGTGTACGTGTGTGTTAGCTTGTGTGTAGGTGTGTGCACACATGTATCAGGAGATGGAGGAACTCATAAGACCTGAAGTGTTAATTAAAGCGTGACCCTGGGACGAGAGAGAGAGAGAGAGAGCGCTGTGCAATCGAAGCAAAGTGAGAGGAGGAGGAAGAGGAGGACAGTTCTGACATTGTGATTGGGTGAAAGACAGATTTAGACTAAAGACTATACTGGAACCATTTACAGAGTAATATGACCAAACCTGATGGCCTTAACTTCTTCAATACAGATATTGTAATGAATACAATTTTGATAACAAAACAAAAAAACAAAACCTACTTATATGCATGATGGAGAAAAACACCCAAATAACATTTCAACTGACATCATAGTACTGATCTTTACTGAGAGAGGCTCTGAGTCTTCTGTCCTTAAAATCCTGTATGTAAAAAGTGGGTGTAGCCCTCTGACCTTACCTATGTGTTTATAAGCAGCTGTTTTGAAGCTAGAAGTCTGGCATCAGTGTAGATTAAAAAAAAAAAAAAAAACAGATGAGAAATGTGTGTTCCAAAGCATAGTCCGAGTTGGGACTGTGGGTGTAGATTTACCAGTATCTGCTATATATTACTCTAATATGGTTGTTCATCAATGTGCACTGTTTCTGTAATAAATAAACGAAATGAAAGAAAGTACAGCTGTTACAAAGTCACTGCTCTCTTACCAGGACTGCTAACTATGCACAAAGATCTACTGTACCAAGTTAATAAGAAATAATTGGAACACTTCTGAAAAGGCAAATTTAAACATTTTTATTTATTTATTTATTGATTCATTCCCATCTATATGATTGGAAAGGAGCAGGATGAAGAAAACTTATTATAATCCCTGCCTATCTCAACTTCTAGTTTCATTGTAGATCGTATGAACACAATATAATGTTTTGTTTGGGCGACTTCAGTTCTTTTGTAAATATCCATTCCTCACGTACAGGGATTGAACATTGAAAAAGGTGATTTTTAACAGGGGGTTGTGATTATGATTTGGTCCAAAACCAACATCCAGGAATGGTCTAGTCCAGGGGTCACCAATCCTGGTCCTCAAGGGCCGGTATCCTGCATGTTTTAGATGTATCCCTCTTCCAATACACCTCATTCAAATGATAAGCCTCTCATCAAGCTCTGCAGAAGCCTGATAACGACTGTCAGGGGTGTTGGAAGAGGGAAACATCCAAAACATGCAGGATACCGGCCGTTGAGGACCAGGATTGGTGACCCCTGGTCCAGTCCTTTAGGGGCAAAGATGGGCTGAAGAAATTATTGAAAAATACAATGTTTGTCAAAGAAACATAGGCAGGGATTTGGACATTGTATTTATCTTTTGATTTGGATTTAGTGAAAGCTGCAGAGGGAAGATGTGTATTTTAGATCTGACATTTTTGCTCCTGATTTCAGCTCCTTTAATCACATCTACAGGTGAGCTGTTGGCCAGTAACAAAAATGCTTTTACTCAATAAAAAGAAGCTCAGACCATCTGAATCAGATGTAGCCAAAACAGCTGTTTATCAAAGTTCACACTACAGACACGAACAAGGCTCTCCTGTCACCATGTCCACACCCTTAATTATACATGATAATTAGGATTGTTACATTGATTCTGGTGGCGGGCTGTGCATTTGGTACCTGGGCCTTCCATCAGTGGGGTCTTGCTGAACTTAATCCACCTCTTAATACCAACATTATGACGCTACAATTATAGAAACCATCAATACTATACAAAAAACCCCGGAAAATAAGAAGACATTAAAGAGCATTAAAGAGAGAGAGACATTTCTTGTATTGAGGGTTTATACCATTATTACTAAAGCAAGAAAACCAGTTAAGACAACTCCAAACCTGTACACTACAACCACAACTGTACCATGTACATCATCTGGAGCAGCTCACAATCAATATTTATCCAATAACATGACAAAAACATCCATCCATCCATCCATTATTGCATAGAGTCGCAGGTGTCACTGGAGCCTATCCCACCTACTTGTGGGTGAAGGTGGGGTACACCCTGGACATGTCGGCAGTTCATTGCAGGGTTGACATTGCGGATGCAATACTCAGGAAAACCATGTACCGTTCGGTCCACCCTGCACGGGACAATCCGCCATTATGGACCAGGAGTTTTTGGTTTTGCAATTGATTGATTTCTCTCTCTCTCTCTCTCTCTCTCTCTCTCTCTCTCTCTCGCTCACTAGCTCGCTTGCTCACTCGACATACATATGACCACACAGCGTGGGGAAGCCCCACCCCTCTGTGAGAGACAGTGGACAGAGAAGCAGGAATTTATTTATTTTAAAAAAGCCTCCTTTGGGCCTTATGTGTGCACATGCCTGTTTTATATGACTGAATACAAGTAGTCAAGGAATAAGAAAGGGTTCTATTGTTCAGTACAGAAAGGGCTATTTTATTCAGTTCAATTACAATTTACAATTTACAATACAATTTTGGGAGAAAAAAACTGTTCTCTTTACGAACAAAACATGTACTGAAACCAAACTGAAACTGTGTCCCAAAAACTGAGGTACGGACCGAACCGTGGGGTACCTGTACCGTTGAACCCCAAGTTGGCATATAGAGACAAACAACCAATCACTCTCACATTCACACCTAAGGGCAATTTAGATTAACCAATTAACCTATCAGTGCATGTGTTTTGGCTGATGGGAGGAAGCTGGAGTACCCAGAGAGAACACACGCAAACACGGGGAGAACATGCAAACTCCACACAGAAAGGTCCCGCCCCTCAACTGGTGTTGGAATAGAACCCAGGACCTTCTTGCTGTGAGGCACGATTGCTATCCACTGCACCACCAAAACCATGCAAAATTTAAACAAAAAACATCATATCCTGTGATCTGTGTGTTTCGGTTCCATCAATAAGTCTTTTTTATGTCCACGGAGGCCAAGGCTGAGGGTCATCTTTGTCCAGTCGTATTCCTAACATAGGTTTCTATTCTGTTGAGGGCAGAGAATGTCCGCTCCACCAGCTAGCTAGCATCGAGATTGGCCGACCTCTCCTCACAATGTCCAGCTGTTCTGAAAAAGTCCGCCTTGAAAATGTATTTTTAAGTATGTCTGAGACCAAATCATTTTCCTCTCCACTGTCAGCCATTGTGGACATAAAAAAAATTCTACCTCAGATGTATTAAGAGTTCAGTTAAATTCAATTCAGTTCAATTCAATTCAGTGAGCTTTATTGGCATGAATCAAAAAGACAATTTGCCAAAGCTATATCAAATAAGTTTTGCTCCTACCATCCAATCAGAGGAAGGATAAATGCTGACGACATTGGGGACCAGCTAGCTGGCCCGGTGAGGTCAAACTGTGTGATTGGTTAAAGAAACAGTCCCAATGCTGTACAGGTAAAGTTCCACTGGCCTTCACTCCTCATTCTGAAGGCCCAAGGCAGATTAGATGAAGCCTCGCAACACAGAGAGACTGAAATCTGATTGGACAAAATATCTTCCATCCACATACTGTACGTGTAATGGAAGGAGTACAGCCTAAAGAAACACTAAGAAATGCAGAGAATAGTCTATTGGGAATAAATTAATTCAATTTCATGGAACAAAATTAGAATTTAGGCTTTAAATGTAGGTCAGTGTTTCTGATGATGTTTAGGCCTGCAGAGAAGGCTTTGCTGGCCCTGACGCCCCACCACTGATTGATTCATATATCAAGCTAAAAGTGGTGGATAAGTGCTACTAAAGACACTGCACTGTTGAAAGATTAAACTAGCATGAATAATACAATAGTTAGCCAAGAGTATGTATTATGGAGTCAGTTTCACAGCTGTGAATTTTGCTGGTTGAGGCAGTAGAAACATGGACAGAGATTCCCATCAAAGAATCAGACCTCGGAGAAGGGATGTCCTTTTAATTATTCAGTTCCTTATGGGACATGTGTGGTCTACAGTCAAAAACATATTCAAAAATATCATATGAATCAGTGGAATAATAATATCTGATGTATATTAAATAGGTAAGATTATGTAATCCTGCATTTAATGCATGTAAAGTGGGGTGGTAGTACAAACTGCAGTATGAAACTCAACAATAACTGAGCAGCAACCATTAGACACTGAGCAGAAAACAGACATCATTAAATAAACAATAAAAACAGTGTCCATTCATGTAAATCTCATAAAGAAAATAAGGAATAATATAAGTTAAAGGGCTCAGAGGTCAGTTACAGATCAAGAATTAAACAGAAGACTGTATTTTTAAAGCTATTCCTGAAAAGAAATAATGGCCCAGACGGCTCCAGTCTCTGCCTTCTCCAAGAGATAACATGATTTACAAAAGAAAATAACTCTAAAACTGATGCTATTGTTCTTAGTTATTTGTATTACCAGATTTAATTAGACCATATGAACATCATTTAATGTATAAGTGTTTTGTGTTGAAATCTAAATGTAGCAGATAAAGGCTAAAGGAGTAAAAATTAATGCAATCTTAGAGGAGCAAACTAATAAATAATAAAACTGTCAGCTAAAAGTATGAATAAACAGCTGAAATGGTGGGCTAATTTGCACATAATAGGGCTAATAAACAAGTCTGAAGACAGTGAGGGTGTACTTGAGCTTGTCTGACTTTGCTTTGGGGACAGTAGGTACATCAGACAGAAAAAGTTTCCTGCATCGCAAGGAGGAGAGACTAAGGCCCGGTTCAGACAGCAGGTCTTAATGCACATTTCAGATTTTTTGGTGAAATCCAATTTTTTTGTGCACGCGTTCATTACACATTAAATGCGACTTCTATCAGTTTTGAGTATGAACTGAATGCGACCCTAAAGTGACCCTCATACGCAAAAGAGGTCCTGATGTAATACGTGGCCATGCAGGCACAAACTATGTTTACGGAAGTAACACACCTGGGACGCAGAATTGTGATGTTTGTCGCATTTCAATGACGTAAAGGTCGGATAAATGCGACCTGGCCGTTCAGACTGAAGTCACTGCAAAATATCGGATGCGTATTGGATTTAGGACCACATATGAAAGTAGCCTGGGTTGGATTTGAAAAAATCTGATATGTGCTGTTCAAACTGTCTTTAACAGATCAGATACAGTTCACATATGGGCAAAAAAATCTGATTTGGGCCACATTTGCCTGCAGTGTGAGAGACAACAGTCCTCCATTGAACATACTGCATCCAGTGATTGTTCTGTGCAGAAGGTACATATACATGACGAATAACAGTCTAAGGTTCTCTTTTCTGTCACTGACATAAGGGATATCAGCAACAGAGACATCCACCCTGTAAACAGATCATCCTTCTGTTTTTAACATTCAACAACTAAAAACAACAGTTCCATTCAGTCCTATTATAACTAAATTACGCTGTGTCAAAGTAAAGGGTTCCACTTTTGTGCTTTCAGTGACTCACGTGAAGAGATCAAAACTAACACAAATTTACACTTCAAACAGGTCTAAGCAGCCGGAGTGTGATGCAGCTTATTTTACAGCTTAGGGAGCACGTGTTGACATATTCTTTCATTTCACTGAATGTGACCAATGTTGTTTCAACTGGAATACCCCAGAGGCTTCTTCATTTGATCTCTGGAGAGAAGTAGCTCGGTACCACACAGATGTCACTGAGCATGCTCAGATGCACAATTCTCCTGTTTACGAAGCTTTACTAGTTTTAACAAGCGTCGAATAAAACACAGTGACTGAAGAAATGTCACCACATGGTATAGAGTGACATTTATGTACTGTATGTCTTTAATACCATAGTTTATGTTTAACAATGGCTTGCGGGTAGGAAAGCATAAATTATATTGGAAGCATATGCATCTCATTAAGATTTGCTGATAATGAACTTTAATTTTAAGTCCGTGGTTCTACAACTCTTTCTGTCACGACACTGAAAAAAATTCATGTCACATTCTCCCCTGTAAGCTAATGTAATTGTTATTAAGCGATAAAGGCGCTTGGGAAATTAGCTACAAAAACAGGTTCTTCACTTAATTAAAATAAGGTAATGTGGCTTATGTTACAGAAAAAAAACTTGTCTCTTCAAACTCAAATGGTGAAAATTTCAAAATTTGGATGACTTTTTTTTGTCACATATTCATTACTAAGTATTACTTGAATACAACATAAAAGCTGCTGTATTTGACATGAATCAGACTTGAACAACTGTAGAATTTTTCTCTGGTCATCCGTCTCTCCTCTCCAACTTCTTAATCGTACTGTACAAGGTGAATATTTTAAATATTGTTCATGCAAATAGTAGTAAAAATAAAAACAACTGTGGGTTAAAACAACTCTTAATAATTACTTTTAAGATTTTTGTCATTTATATTTTGTGGAAAAAGTAACAGGAAATTACATTAAAATTAAATACTTAAAGAGCAAACAGAGAATACATGATATGCCATTTTATTGTCAGGCAACACAGTTTTTTATCCCCAGGTTTATAACATAGAAAAAACTGTACAAATAACCAAGTTACCATCTTTGGCTTAAAGCAAGTGAATCACATGACACTTCAGTCTGTGCAACAGATTTAAGCTGTGCAACGTCAGAGAAACAATTACTGCATCTCCTTTTCTCCAGCTGTGACTTTTTGTACTTGCTGCTCTGCTGCTCTTTATGTTATTTATGTTCAGAGTGTTGATGAGTTCATCCATGAAGCTGTGAGGTTGTGATCACAACAGTTAAAGGAGCTATAATAGCATATTTCTACTTTCAAATTCTTCAAAAAAAATTACCTTAAGTTATCATTTTAGTGTTAAGAATAAAGAGTTTGTAAGTTCAGCCATAGAGGCCGGTGTGTTGTATTGTACCGATATGAACTGACTTACTGGATTTATGTGACCACTAGAGGGAGTAGTGAGTCACTCTGCCGGTCTCCCACGGTTACGAAAACTAACACCACAGGGCCTTTGACCAAAGCATCAGAAAGGGATCAGATGGGATGAGAAGCACAAAGAAAGAAGTTTTAGAGTCAAAGAAATGAAGTAATAACAAGTGGCGCCAGGCACAACAAACCCCGCCCTTCGCAAATGTTTTACCTGATTTGCCCTATCTCTTATCATTGCGAAAACACATTTT
>JAPTMW010000001.1:24875211-24885989 GCA_029822955.1 Ostorhinchus angustatus
GTCCTCCACAGGGCTGTGGGGCTCTTCTTTAAAGTCTGCTGAGGTCTTTTTATCCAGCTCATTCATAAAAGCTGGTTCATTGTTGTTGCAGATGTCAAGGTCTGGAGTCAAAGGAGGGTCTGGGCTCAGGTCTTCGTGCTCTTCATCCATTGTCACAGCACCAGCCGTAGCCGTGGGGGGGCTGGACTTGTATTTGGTGTAATACAGTGAAACCTTGTGTTTCTTTTGTGGTTGTGCCGGGGTTGTGGAGGAGCCTTTCTTTGAGGACTGGGGTCTCTGGGTGGGGCTGTTGGCCAGAGCTGGGGAGCCACGGCCCTTACCTTTGTCAGACGTGTGGCATGTGTCCACGTAGCTCTTGCAACTTCCCTTTGTTTTACTACAAAAGACATACAAAGTGTAAATTATTATCTAATAATAATGACACAAATGCCTGTTTTAAAGGTGCAGGGTTTTTTGCAGAAATAATTATGTTTTCTTTAATGAATCATCAGCTGAAAATAAAACGGATGCACATGTGGTGTCATAGCTGGCTGATGTCACTGTGGTCACACGCACTGAATGGAAAAAACACAACTTACAGAATGGTAGCTTTATACTCGAATGGCACAGAAGCGCCAGAAACAGCAAAAATGGTTTAAGAGCTGCTTTGTAATTACACTGAAACATACATGCTCAGTCTGTCGAGTGCATTTCAATGTAGTACTGCACTCAAGTGCCGGTTTACATAGCGTGAGCTCAAGGCCAACTGCCCAGTAGCTGCACTAAACTCACTACTTTTGTGTCTAAGACTGGACCCGGTGCACAATGCTGGCAGTTGATTCAGAGTTGTAAATTAAATATGAGGATTTGCTTATGTCCTTCAGATCTGGAAATCTGTAAACTTACTGACACAAATTGAATGATAATTTTGACCACATTAAATGCAAAGTCAAGGAAACACATTTTTGATCATTAAAAACATCAGTAAAAGATTGCCAGAAGCTAACGATAAGGTTTATTGTGAAAGTAATACAACCAAGTGTGGAATGCCCTCAAACTTTGTTTTCTTTAGCACAAAAATACATATAAAAACTATAAATGTCAGTAAATGTTCATTCATCACACAGCACTAAATGCAGCCATGTTGCTGAACATTTTTCTGCTCAATTTTGATCAAGGGGGTGACGGGAAAGTGATGTCACTGGAGACCACCTATTTTTTTAATTACCTTAGAATGAGCATTTTATTTCTACAGATGGAATGGGTCTTCCTCCCTAGAGTTGGCAGTACAGTATATGGTGCCACCTTATTAGTGAGGGCCTTTCAGGTTATTCACATTTTTTGCAACAACTTTAAGTTTTCAAGGAGAATTAGGCAAAGTATTGAGTGGATTGATTAGATATAACAAAAGATTTCATTATGCACCTTTGAAACACACATTCTTTAAAAATGAATAACTCTCTTCTTACAGACATTAATAAAGTCAGCACAATAAGAATATACTACCGTAAACAAAAGAAGTGGACATACTTTACTCCATTGGGTGTGATGTTGTTGACACTGCCATTGTCCCGAGACAGGACAGAGTTGTGGTTATTCCTGATGCTGGGTGTGGAGAACTCATTCAGAATGTACTGAGCCTGATGGAATGCCATCAGACACACACCAAACAAAGAGAAGCTGAAATGCACACAGATACACAGTCCGTCAGAACAAATGTGTCACACCTGACATACCACATACTCAGACCATTTATTCATGCCTTAGACACACCCATACGTTCAAATATTTCTGAATGGGTGGTTATTATTCACAAAAAAGGTATTTACCAGGTGAAGATGAGGGTGATCACCCAAAAGGTTTCCTCCCAGCTCGGTCCAGGAACCACTTGGGCACACAGAGGTAACATGTGATGTGGCAGGGTTACATTGAGGGTAAATGGGAAAGAGGTGCCACGTGATGTCACCAGGGTCAGGTCCCGGATCACCCAGGAAGAGGTAAAGTCTGGAGTGAACCTGAAAACACAGAACAGAAAGTATTAGAGAAAGCAGACATTAGCTTGATTATGAAAACTGGGACCAATGGCCCTGTATGTCACCGGAATGTTCTATCAAGAAATCAATAACAACTTGAATTTGTGAGGTTGTCAGGTGCTGTTCTATGTTAGAGTCCTGTGGTGTGGATGCGGGAGATCAATCTCCCAATAGAAGTGGGTGGTACTTTCACTGGAGGAGAACTGAACTAATTAAATCAAAGTCCATATATGACTTTCTATCGGTGCTCAATGGTAACTGTATTGATATTTCTAACCATTTCCATGTTATAAGCCATGAAAATATGGTAATAAGTAAAGGCTAATTTTGAATACTCAAAAATTTCTGAATAATACTGAAAAAAAAAAAAAAAAAAAAAAAAGTAAAAATCTAAATTTCTCTAAACCATGAACAAACTTTACAGACGTTATCCCAAGGAAGATACACATAAAATTTGAAATGAATCTGACCAGTAATTTCAAAAGAGAAGATCTTTGAAAAGGTACATTGAACATGAAAAAACCAAGTAGCAGTCAGATGAATGATGCTCCTACACAGGTTCATTATAACTGAGTGGCAAACAGTAAACATGAAAACATAATTAAAATTTGAACTAGAAGGATAAAGGTAACTTACGCAATGGTGATCTCAGAGGATGAGTTGTGGTCGAGGCTGAAAGAATGACACTGCAGCACCTCAAATCCAAACCCCTGACATTTATAACCATTTATATTCATTGACATGACAGTAAGAGGAAGCTCTCCTGCGTTCTCCACCTTGAAACTCTTTCTGATGGCGAAAAGTGGCTTATTGGTGCGCAGGCCTAGGGAAAGACAAAAACATATGATCAGTTGTGAGATTACAAGGTGGAAAACCACAACTAAATTTAAAAGGGATTGTTGTTTAACACTCATGTATTTAGGTCAAGTGTTAAGATCCATCTCACCATCACGACACTCCATCAGAGTTGACTGAGGGACATTGAATCGTAGAGAGGCTCCTGGCCCCGGGAGTTTACTGCCCACTCTGATGAGCTCTTTGGCTCCATGGCCCTGCACTGTCACCATGTCGAACACAGTCAAGTTGTTCCTGAAAAACAATTTAAACACAAGCAAAAGTAAATGCATAGTCTGCCATTTCTACAGCTATGGGATGGTGGTGGCTATGACGGTTTCTTACATGTTGTTTAAATATTATGGATTGTATTTCTGAAATGCAAAAACTCTAACAATGACATTTTTCAACTACACAAATAAAAACTCTACTGCAGTTGAACCACTAATAAGAAATATAAACACAGTTTCATGCACTCACTCTGATGCAATAATGTAAATCAGTACCTGATGATAAGAATGGTAGTGGTGGGTTTGTGTTCAGAGGGGGTAAAGACCACAGCAACCTCTCTGGCCTCCCACGGCTGGAGCAGCAGACGCAGAACGCCCTCCCTTGTTATGTCTTCAACTCTGTCTCCAGACTGTACACAAACACAGACAAACAGACAAAAACATTACAAGGGAAGAATGAAGTTGAAGCATAACATCAAAGATGTGTCCAGTCCTCTTTTGTTAAACATACTAATGAGATGTCCACAGATCTAATGTTCATGGAGAGCTATGAGGATTTACCTTGGGAGAAGTGGCCAGCAAAGAGAACTCTGTGGTGTTGATGTTGACAGAAAGGGGGCTGATGTTAAACCTGTCAATCAAAACAAAGGTTAGATAACAAACCAACTAGTGAAAGATGAGGAGAAAACCTCAAATGCATAACATATCAGGGAAAAAGCGCAACACTCAATTTGTCTCTGCAATAAAATTCAGTACATAAAGTATACCATTTGGTTAGGAGGTCCAGGGCCTCCAGGGGGGCAGGGTACAAGGAGAGGACTCTGATCTCTATAGAAACCACTGAAGAGGAAGGATTCTTCAGCATGAAGGTTTTAACCTGAGTCAAAAAAGGCTTATATTAGATAAATGTCACAATATATTGGTCAATCTAATTTTGTCTAGTTAACAGCTGCCGGTTACCTTGCTTTCATTGACAGGTGTAGCACCAAAGTCCAAAGGAGACGATGTCTCAACAGGAAGCCTGGGCCACCTGAGAGAGATTTATGGGATTTACTTGTTAAGTAATGACTTAACTTAAAAAAGAAAGCCGCGTGGTGTAATCAACACTAACCTGCAAGGAAGTTTGTCTTTGTGACTCTGCCATCGAGAGCAGAGTTCAGCAGCTAGTTTGTTATCAACAGCCCACGAAGAGGGGAAAAAGTCTGGGAGGAGAGAGCGCTGCCACTCAGAGCGACCTGGAAACACAACAAAGAAAAACATTAATACACATTGACAAAATCCCAAAATGTCAGCTGTTTCATTTAAAAAGTCACATCTCACCTGCTTCAGATAATCTGAGTGGGCAGGGCCTTCCACACTCACGTTCAGTCTCAAACACGACATCCCCCTGCTGAGACAAGAACCACATCATCCTCTAAACTGATTTGAACTTTTCTTTTATCTTTTTTTTTTTAACTTTATTTTAAATTGGTTTGGTAAATGCTAGAGTGGTTTTAATTTTAATTTCATTTAGTGGCACTGTCTAGTTTTAACAGAGTTGGACTTTTTCTAGTGTTACATTCACCTTCTCAGCTGTTAAGAGGAAAGGTTTGATTTACAGAGGCTGAAAAAAAGCAGGATGGATTACAGCTAATCGCCTATAATTTACTGAATCACCATGTGATAAAAACTGAACTACACTGAACAAAAATATAAAAACACAAAGGAACTTTTTGTATAATTTGTACACAGTTCATGAGTTATGACAGCCTGAACACACCAGCAGTCAGTTGACAGAGTTCACAGCACTTAGTACCGAGTACCATTGGCATCACATAAAGCAGTACAGCCCGGATGCATAGAGTTCATGATACTGCAATAGTTGCCTGTGGAATGTTGTCTCATTCCTCCTGCAGTACAACTTGGAGCTGGTGCATTTTTTCTGGGACCGGAATAGGCCTGTTGATACAGAACCTTCCAACACACAGCACATTTAGAGGTGGCCTTTTATTGACCCTGGTGCAAGGACTGTGTGTATTGGTCACTCTGACTGACCAACTCAATCTTATGATCCATGCAGCTCAGGGGTGGAATAACTCAATGAGTGAGTAATCTCACAGGGAGCGGTAAATGAGAACTGGGTCACCAGACCTGAGCAAAACAAGTCATTCACTACACCTATAAACACTATTTGTGGGCATATTTTATTGTAGGTCAATTTAACTTAGCATTTTTGGTTTGTGCATTTATATTTTTGTTCAGTGTAGTATGTACCTGTGTCATGTTTTCTTTTTATTAAGACAAGTGGTTTAATAACTGCAGAGCAAACTAAGGTGGAACAAAAATAAAGCAGGTTTTCCTGCAGTCTTCCTTTCAGTGAATGAAAACAGCAACATACTTCGGACAAAGTCTGTTTGATAACTAAGGAGCTGCTGTGTTACCTTGGAAGGTGTAGAGTGAAAGTAAAGTGGAATCTGCAGAGCTGTTCCCAGGCTGGTATACAGACTCAGGATGAAAAGTTGGTTGAGGGGTAACGCCCTGCTGAGCAGGTGGAGGGACAGGATGTGCCAGCAGCCCTGTGGAAGTGTCACTGGACCACTGAAGTTCTCCACCTAAAAGACAGGGGGCAGCAGAGACAGCGTCAGAGCATGTCTTGCAGAGTGTCCTGGCCAATTAAGGCTGCACTCAGCATTAAATGACAGAAACTTTCACTCATTGTTCTGTCATGTTGATGACACTAGATGTGCTCACTGTCATTACATGATTCAGTGGTGCATACCTTCATTACTCCCTGCAGCTTCTGTGAGAGGCTGACGTTGACCACAGTAAGAGGCAGGGCAATGGGGTTGGTCAGCCACAGTTCTGCCTGCTCCGAGTTCCTCTGTTTTACCTGACACAGACTGGACACATCTCCAAGAGCCCACCTAAAAAACACAGACAAGTCACTACAGTGTTGAATTTATTTGACTGCTTATTATTAGTGATATGCAATATTACAACAGAGATAATCTTATAGCTTTCTATAGCTATACAATACATGTTTACATAAAAGTCTAAAAGCAGTCTGATACCAAGCATGAATTTAGAAAAACTGATTTTGTGGCATCTTCTGAATACTTGTAGACCACAGAAGAACATTAATGTCTGTGTGTGTGTGGGGTGGGCACCAAAAATCCACCTGGAAAAATATACATTTGACCAATGAAATCCTTTGTTCCAACGAGTATTCTCACACCCTGATGTTTAACAATGCTCTAATTATACACACTAGTAATTGATGGTACACAAGTATCTTCTTTCTTGGGTTTCAGTTCACAAGTTTTTCTGCTAATGAAACAAAGCTATTGTACACCATCTCCCCCGGCCATGTATCCACGGTCTGTAAGACACAGTCACTAGGCCACACACAAAGGCTGTTGTGCCCCGTTACACACACCTTTGGTGTGTCAAGCATCTCACAGGCATAATGTTACTTCAACACAATATCATTATGGTCAGAAAAACAATCTAAACAAATGAAGGCGGATGTTGTTGTCACTGCTATTACTTGAGTACTTGTCAAAGTAAGTAGAAATGGAATGTGGATCATGGACAATTCGTGTGACTATTTTCTGTTTTTTCCTGCCCTGTTTCCTCCTGCATTGCACTGGTGAGTAAAAGCCTTAACTTGTTGATAATCCAACAGTGACAAAAAGGTAAAAGACTTTAATGCTGTGAACACTTACCTGTGTGTGATATGTAGGCCAGGGAAGTTGTAGGTTGTCTGGTTTCTCAGAATGTTTAAACTGATATGACTTGTGCATTTTCTGCCGTGGCTTGGCAAGGAACCTAAGATCAAATTTTGTGAAATATTCAAGTATTTCAAAACATGCAACTGGCAGTTTTCATATTGCAGACATCAGCAAAAAAAAAAAACACACTATAGTGTAGATCTATTTGTATGAACTGACCTCTGCAGGCCAGAGTGGCCACTTGAGTGAAGTTTTTTGCTTCTGGTCTCAGAAGAACCTGATTAAATTCTAGGCTAGCCTCAACTTTTGAAAGCACCTGCATGTCCTGAAGAGATACAAACAATGTCTAAATGACAACAAAACATTAATGCTGTGCAGAAGACAAATTGAAGTGCACTTAAGTCAACACCTCACCTTTATGTCAAGCTTCTTCCCTCCAGAATTTAACATATAAACTCCTATTTTTGGTTCCCCTGAAGATAAAAAAAAGCACAAGCAAATAAAAAACAATGTACAAGTGTGCCTTACAGATGTTAAATGTGAATCAGAAACATGTTCAAAGACATTCTGTATCTGAGTGATCACAGTATGATGTGCTGTAACTATATACCACTGATGTGGACATCTGCAGCTGATTTCAGTTACTGTAATGTGATGCCAGGGAAGCTCAAGTCTTCTCACATTTCTAATGTCTCTATGTAACTGTCCTTTTATATTAACATCATGTTCCCCTTTAGTCAACAGACATTTTCTGAAGGAGAAAGAGAAGTGCAACAGGAAGCACAAATTATTTACTGGGTGAACATTTTATGTAAAAATGTAAACACTCCTTAATGTTTTCAGCTTCTGCTTTGATAACAGTACAGCAAGTGGTTTACACAACAAGTGGAAGTAGAAGAGAGTAAATTTGCCTATAGTTCCATTGAAGTCTTAATAAATGACACATTGGTCAGTATAAAGCTTTATGGTAACTCATTTTTCTGTGTTCACATGTGTGTCGCCTGAAGAAACTGGGCCAGACTGTGTAGAGGGACCCACCTACTGCAGCCGGTCCAGCAGCGGGGGCCACCAGAAGAACCACAATGTGCTCAATGACATAAGGCTTGAGCTTGTCCAGGTCAGCGGGTCGGTCACCACGCACTGACAGATTAATTTGCAGACTAAGGCGCTCCTCACTCTGAAGGCAGGACCCCTGGGACGAGACAGGAAAAGCATTATCAGTCAGGAGCTGCACTGAGTGAAACATGAAAAGGGGGAAGAGGCAAGGATGAGAACAATGATAAGTAATAAAGGGCCAACGTCTGTGCTGTTCTGGGATTTTAGGGAAGAGAACATTATTTTTGTCTTTTTAGTTTTGAAAATGCAATATTTTTAATCATTCAAATTTTACTAAAAAGTCGAGAACATATTTTTCAAAGGTGTGACAAACCAAGAACACAGATTTATTACTGCTTTCCAAGGACTTTATGATGTACAGTATGCTGTAAAAACTAGATAGGCAGTGAACTACAACACCCCCACCCCACACTCTGACACTTGTAACACCCTCTTAAAGCCCACAGATAAGTAGTGGGAGAGTGCAAATCTCACTGCTCATCTCAGTGGGTGTCTCACCACTTGACGACCTGCAGACAGATGCCCTGGCGTGGTGCCACCAGGGCTCAAGGACTGCAATAGCAAACCTAATCCCCTGAAATCAAGGCTACTGCTAAATTCCTGTGAGGCAAGTTTAATCTGTGAGCAGTGATGACCTAGACCAAAGACCACTATTAGGTTTTATTAGGGAAGACTTGAAAAGAGCTGAGGAGCTGACACTGATCTGGGATAAGACCTGGAGGTCACAACTGGGACACCCGTGCAACTAAATGCAAGGATGTTTTCAGTTTGTATGCTGATGATTGCACTGGTAGTTTTTGTGCAGCTGTCTGTTGCATCATGTGTATTACACCATAAGCCCATGGGGAGTTCTCTGTCAATTATGAGTCTCAAGAGAAAGCAATTACAAGTCTGGCAAGACATCTCAGCCTCCCCAGGAGCTCTGTAGAAAACAGAAGGTGCTCAGGTGAAGAGGCAGGCTGTCTGTTTCAGTGGTGTCCTGCCGCAGTTTCATAATGAACCTAAAATATCTTTAAACATCTCATGCATAACACATTTCTAACATTGTTACCTCTGTAAAACATCGACACCAAACTTAGTGTATGGTCGAATGCCTGCAGCCACACACAGCTCAACAAGTTACTGTCATGTGTCGATTTATCTCCGAATAGCTCTGACAGTTCAGTTTTCACCACGCCTTTCTAATAACAACATCTATGACAGTTGTCATTTTTGGCTCTGACATATTTTCTCTTAACCATAGTTACAGAGATGACAATAACTTGTTTTTCAGTCATAATCAGACAGTTTAAGTGCTCGCATACTAAAGAATATTGAATGACTTGAACACATGCTCAATAGCTGCGACACAATAAAATCATCTGATCGTCTACAGATAGTTATACACTAATGATAGAATAAAAATGGGTGGATAAATGGACAAACATGTAAAGACTAGGTCTTAATTTAATAACTAGAAAGCGCTGGGCAGCTAAACTATGCGACAAAATGTTGAGATATGGTGATTTTTAAAGAACTGTGCACTGTGTGTCATTTAGGTTAGATCAGATGGAACTTTATTGATCAAACTTTACATGGCATAAAATGGTCTGTGGTCAATAAAAGGTGAATAATCCATTCAAAAGCACCTAAAATTAAAGTGGGGAGCAAGTGGTACCTGAGGACTGTTGAACAAAGTCTTGGGCAGGGTGCACTCCAGAAGAAGACCCAGAATAGTGATGTTGGAGGCATCTTCCTACAAGAAAAATATCATGACAGGATGTTAAAACGCAGAGACAAATACCTGTTTGACCTCTAGTGACAAAAGACAACAAATCCAATTCAAATATCCAATGCCCGTCTGTCAAATCAGTAAAGAGAAAGAAACACCTGACAACAAACAATAAAAAGATTACAATCTATTTTACATGGGAATGACTTAAATATGAGGTGTGATATGAAAAGGAAAAAAGCGAGGATGAAAAAAAAGACACAATATGAAATTGATGAAGTTTGGAGGCGTGAT
This sequence comes from Ostorhinchus angustatus, assembly GCA_029822955.1. Taxonomy (NCBI): domain Eukaryota; kingdom Metazoa; phylum Chordata; class Actinopteri; order Kurtiformes; family Apogonidae; genus Ostorhinchus; species Ostorhinchus angustatus. The sequence goes on from JAPTMW010000001.1 coordinate 24,885,119, forward strand.
ACTGTTTTTATGCAGAATAAAAAAAATAAAATAAAAAAAAAAACCTGCATTCGACATAAGCAGCAGTCTGAGAGTTACAGTCTGTCTGCATTTGACCAAGATGACATTTTGCAACTGCCACTCCACTTCCTGTTGTGGGGGCGAGGACTCCTTTCGGATAGCTTCACACACACTTTCACTTGACTTGTCTTTGCTTCTAAGTCTACGCACTAATTTGTTGTTGGTTCTTGTTGGTGCACGAATGAACGACTGCATCAAATATTTGAAATAAGAGCGTATGCAGTTAAACGCCGCTTTTGTATATTTTTTTCAGAAATTAAACAGTGTGTTGTGACATCCTTCCTGCTGATTGCACACAGCATGTGCTTGTTAGTGTGCATCACAATGTGCCTGTGTGTCGCCTGAAGCGGTCTGTTTATCGGGGCTGACAGGAAAAGGGAAATCAGCTGTTTCCAATGATGTGTTGCCGCTCATTACTGAACCAATCCACAGGCATTTAAATGCATACCTGAGTTTGGGTCAGCTTAATGCTCTGGATGTGAGGGAATATTAGCAGGCTATCCTTTCTTTGGACAGACTTTAATGAACCCCGGTGAACTCCCACACCAAATACCTGGAAAACAGACAGTTAACCATTACAAAAGGATTCAGCACTGCGTACATTACAACGTATGTCTACTATGTCATTTTACTCGTTTTAATCTCATCCCTTTCTATTAATGCTAATTTTATCGCTAATTGTATATCATAGGAAGTTCTATTCTTATCTTACAAAAAATTATCTGTGAATATTTATAAAATCATGCTCAGGTGCAAAGTAGACCCACTTTTGTAGCAGCAATTTAAAGTTATGAATTATGAAAAAGGATGT
>JAPTMW010000001.1:24889966-24899988 GCA_029822955.1 Ostorhinchus angustatus
ATTACAATCTGCACCTTTAGTTTATTGGTTTTAAAAGTGCACCGAGTTCTGTAATGAATGTTTTAACAAGTGGAATGTCTGAACACGGTCTTCTTTAGGTTGCCGTTGGATTTTTTTGTGTTGTTACTGTGATCAACTCTGACGCAGATTCTCTGTTACAGGTATTAAGCTACATCTACACAGTATTTGCATGTTTATTTCTTTTGACATAGAAGTTATTACCTGCTAAATCGGGTCAACAGCTGGCTTGTTGTGTTAAAGAGCACTGGGTTTACAGTGGAAAGTAAGCAGAACATGGAATTTAGTTAAGGGGAAACCCTGATGTAATGAGTGTGTGCTCAATGGTTTTCTGTCTGTAACCAGTACTTCTCTCTGCACCCACAGGTCATGATACAATGGTAGTATTTCGACAGCCCTGGAGCTCTTTGAGAACCAGGAAATTACAGATGATTGAAGGTTGTTTAACACTGTGGAATTCTACTTTATTACATGAAAGTAAAAACTCATGTACTTTAGACTTTCCCTTTTTTGCTTTTATGTAGAAATATTTAGTTTAATCACATTCTCACCCTATACAGTATACCACTTAGAGCAGCAGTTCCAGGTCTGACTTCAGGACCCACTGTCACCCTTCAATGACAAGCCGCGATCAACAAAGAAGTTAAACTTCTTATATTTATTTAATGAACCTGAGATAATAATGCAAAATATCACAGTATGCTAACAAAGAATACAAGTTTAATGATAAACCAAAATGACCAGCTGATGGTGATGCTACAGAGGGAAATATTCCCTTTAATACAACATTAAGTACATTTTAACCAAAACTAAGGCCTAAACTAAAACGTGCTCTCAATTAAAAATTAAAAGTGCGATCAATCACTTATTCAAAAATTAAACACACTGAGGTTTTTGTCCTCAATGTCACTAAAACCATATCTGATGTAGTTGTTGTTATATCTGAGTTTCGCCATGATATGAGTAGAAGCTTTTGGGTCTTCTTTTATGCTGGGGAATGTCTGGTTTTAATTAGCATCACAGTGCATTACCGCCACCTACTGTTGGGGAGTGTGAATGGGCAGTGCTTAGTGCCATAAAAAATAAAGTACAGGATTAGTTTCTTAACATTATTTTTTGCCCGAAGGCCCACTGAAAACGGGTTTGCGACCCAAAAGTGGGTTGTGTCAACACCAGTTGAGAATCACTGATTTAAAGCTCTGTAAATGACTTATAGCTGTTTCTCATGTACTTCAACCTTCATTTTAATAAATAAGCTTCTAATATCTAGAGCTTTACCTCAATATTTAGAGGTTGTGCATCAGTTCCACTAGGAGAGCTACAATAAGGTAATATGTATATGTATACCACGTGGCTAACTGCCCTAAAGGTGTCTTAAGGTGGGAAAAGAACCCATTACTTAACTCAACCTGTTCATTTAGGATGTTCCTTTAAGCTTTAACTTCCTGTTTTTTTTTTTTTCTTACTTCACTTTCATTTTTAGCCAGTAAAATGCACGCTCAACAAAATTTTACAGTTGTCTAATTAAAGAGTTTCCACTTTTGTCCAGACTGTCAACTAGGCTGACAAAAGTATACTGTGCTGTGGATTATCGGTGTACTGTGTTGACAAATTCTGCCTGTTTTGCAGAAAGGCATTATTTAAACACTGAGGGAAGATCATTCTGTAGTCTGCAGTAGACGGTCTGAAAAACCAGCAGCTCATGAGAAGAATGCCGTTAAAGTGGTATCTGTGGTCAAGTGCAGTGCCTCTGCTCAGTTTAGCATTTAGACAGGTTTATTTTTGTCTTATGGACTTCAATACATTAGTAGTGTTATTGTGTTTTGAATTAAATCTTATTTTTCTTACATTGTTTTACTATTAAGGCTGTTGCTATAGTGCTGGTGCTAATTATTCTATTGAATGCAGCTTGTACAACTTAATTTAATTTGGATTTGTCTTACATTGTGACAAACAAAAAGAAATCAAAAGCTAAAATGTGAGTTAGGAGAAATTTGTAGCAGAAATTAAAATATGAACAAAAGCAAATATTTACCCCATACTATAAGCAGTTTTAGGAATTAGTCCTTTGCTTTAAAGGCTTTCTGCATTCCAAATGTAAGATAAAATACACCCTGTCTGGGATCATTTGCTTTTAACAGAGTGAATTATGGATGTTGTCCAATCATAGAAATATGAGACTGGAGTTAGCCTGCTCCAGTATGAGTATGGATGCTGGGAAAGTGAGTTCACCATCATACTGGGATATCCCATCTTATTTACTGTTGAATGGTTCCACTGTGTTTGTAAATCCCCCATTCATTCATCCGTTAGATGTCTTTTTTTTTTTTTATCTGTGTTAAAAAGTAAGTCAGTCAAGTTTTTGACATCACCCAAGATGGTGATGTTGACATAAGAGACATTTCATCCTTGTGTTAACGGGTGTGTCATAAAGGGTTTCATCACCTCCAGTGGAAGATAAATACACCTCATGCTTATTAAGAGCAGTCACATGTAACTAAAGAAGGGAGAACAGCACTTACTGGGTCCCAAACTCCAACGCTGGGGGCTGGAAATGCAAGGGCCTCCCATTCTCCCGTGTAAATGGAGAGGAGCTACAAGAGAAAATAAAAAAAAACAACAACTTTAGACTACAGCCAGAGCAACATCATTATAAATAATCATTTCCACTACACTGCTAACACATGACATGAAAACCATGTATCTGTACAAATTTCATTTACACCTTAGGACAAGAACACTGTGTCTGCTTCCTAGCAGAGCATGTGACAGTCCACGGTGAAACATTAGCAGCCAAAACAGTTACTGTCTTAGGACATGTTGCAAACTGTAGACAATTCTTTCCAACAGAAATTCGATAACTATCACCAAAAGAAGAGATGCACATTTTGGAGGTGATGGATAGTAAATTAAATAATAAATACAGTATATTAAAAGGTTCCAACTAGACAAAACACATGGCTTGATGGTGTTACAATGTCCAACTCCACATTATAATAACAGCTACTGGCCAATAAAAATGTCATTCTGGTTTCGACTGGCATTGGTGTTTCTGTGTGTGTGTGGTGTAATTTCTAATCTGGATTCAATCAGCTCTATATGTTAAGTGTCATGAGATAACTTTTGTTATGATTTGGTGCTATATAAATAAAAATGTGATTTGATTTTTAGGATCCACCACTAATAATATCATTATTCTATGTAAACTATAACAGCCATGTTAGTTAAAAAAGAAAACTTTCAAGATTAAAGCAGATTTATGATTTCAATTAATTCATTTTCTGCAAAATTAAAGGTTTAGTAGACATCTGCTTTAATAATAAATGACACCGCACACACAGAAACACCAACATCAACATGGACTTCTGCTCAAGTTTGTATGTTCAGCAGGTGGATGTCTGTAGACTGATCCTACCTGTATGCACTCTGAACAAATCACTAACTATACTTTCAGGTTAAACTAAAGTACACACTACACATAGGACTGGATGGAGAAGAATGGTGAGAATTTCTACCAGACACAAACAGGCACTTGATGCTGCATTGAAGTGCACCTTAAACTCTACATCTATATCTCTTTGTGCAGCAAAAAACAAGTACAACTCATGACTTTAATATTCGAAGTTTAGAAAAGATAGAGTTCTTAAAATACAAATGCAGTGTTATACTTAAAAGTATATGCAAAAAAAGCACAAAGACCAATGAAAGGTGACGGTGTAAATTACAATTCACATTTATTTCTTAATAAGTTATATGTTTGTTTGAATAGATCCATCAATATGCACTACGCCAATATAAATGTAACAAAAAGATTTTCCAATGCAGTCAAATAAATAGAGGGCACAGAAAATCAGTGGTATTTCTATCAAAAGAACGTACAAGCAAACCAATAGTAGTCACAAGAGGAAGTTCGTTTCACCAATCACTTCTCCAAAACATACAAAACGCTTTCAAAGACATAGTAAAAGGGAAAAAAACAGACATGACAATGTAAATGTTGTATGATGTCAGGGCAGCTCCACTGTGTTTATACGAGCTCTGGGAGTGAGTGTGCTGAGGCAGGAAAGCAGCAGCTAATTGTGGATTGTGTGTGTGTTTGTGTGTGAAAACAAGACTAAACCCTGTTGACAGACAATCGACACAGCTGTTGACCTACAGAAGCAAATGAAGGGGCCAATGCCGGATTTACCTACGGGCACCCTCAGTGGTGGGGGGGGGCACTCCTTTAGCACCTGCCGAGATGCCAGGTAGTGTTATCGACTGGGCTATGCAACCACTTGGCCTGCCCAGCCACTATTGTAAATATATATGCATGTGTATGTAAAATTTGGATATCACTCAATTTATAAATGAACTATACACATAATATAGTTTATATAAATCTGCTGATATTTTTGTTTTAATTAAAGTAATGTTTACTACGGTGGTGCAGTGGATCGCACTCATGCCTAACAGCACGAAGGTCCTGGGTTCGATTCCAAAACCAGTCGATGGGTAGGACCTTTGCATGTCCTCCCCGGGTCTGTGTGGGTTCTCTCTGGGTACTCTAGCTTCCTCCCACCATCCAAAGACATGCACTGATAGGTTAATCGGTTAATCTAAATTGCCCATAGGTGTGAATGTCAGAATGATTGTTTGTCTCTATATGTCAGCCCTGACATGAACTGGAGGCATGTCCAGGGTGTACTCCGCCCATAAGTAACTGGGATAGACTTCAGCGACCCCTGTGACCCTAGTGAGGATAAAGCAGGTTCAGATATGAATGAATGACTACTAGTGTGTTATGAAATATTTTGAATGATAAGAAGTACATATTATAATAATGGCAGTTATTACACATTGTAATGTATCCTATTACTTCAAATTTTAAATTAATTGAAATGGAATTCAATGCCATAACTGAGTCCAACCTTATTAAAGGGAACTCTTTGCTTTGGTTCCAAAAGTGGTCACATTAGTGAGGTTCAATTGTATTCATTTTGTTAGTGTATGATAATAAAAAAAATTACAGTTTTAAGTGATTTGAAGCATTTATAATGTTAATTTTGTTACGGCTTCGAGGGGGCGAAACCCCCCCAGGGCGAGAGAACAGGAGAGGAAGTGACAGTGGAACAGTTGATGCTGTTGCCACAGTGTGGGTTTAGAGAGAAGGCTGAGGGTGGAAGTCACTGTATTTAAGGGTGAGACTTCCTGATCTATAATGATCTGAAACACTGTTCAAAAAGTACATGAACGTCCAGCTGTCTGTCGCCCCAGCCAAGACACTGTTAAACTATAAAACAGTGCATCTTCTATCTGCACTGAATTTGGTGCAGGTCATCACACTGTAATCATCTGCAGCCATTAACCTTGCACAGTTTAACTGCCTTGAAAATGTCTATTGAGTTGGGTATAAAAGCTGTGCGTGCATCAAATGACAAATCATTTTTCAATACTTCATGTATCTACGCAAAAAAGCTTCCATTTTCAAAGAACGTCAATGTCTTGCATCTTCTGCTTTTGAATAAACATTTATGTAGAACAACACCCTAAAAAAAGAATATCTTTCAATTTGATGAAGTATAATCTGGTTATGTTAATATTGTTCTTGGTTGAATTTACGGAACAAAACTACTGATACAGTAACAGAGGATGCTGGCCTTCTCACACATTTGGTACAAACCAATTATGTGTATAAATTATGGTCTAAAACGTCCCAAGAATCTTTGCCGTTTATGTGTTTCATTGTGTTGATCAACTACAACAAACACAGTGACATACTGTATGTCAGCAACAACCACTTAAATGAACAATTCTGCTGAGGTATATTAAAATTGGAGACTTAAAACCAAATCCTAAGTCACGTCCTGAACCACCGTGCATGGAATAAACCCTCAACCGAAAAGGGAGCAAAAGAGAAAACGGGTCAATACTGAGATATCAGAAATTAAAACAGCGCAAAGACAAACCAAACCCAAGCAACAATTTATCTTCCTTCAGCGCTGATCAATCAAAATGAGCTGTTTTTTGTGTCAAAAGTTAACAGGCATGATGGTGGGGCATTACAAAAAACAGAGTCTTGTCATCTAAAAACTGAGGACTGGCCACTAAAAGTACAACTCCACCAGCAGGCTCCTCAAACATACTAATGTCAAATGGTTAAGGATCAATAACAGAGCAATCATACAGAAATGGCATGAATTATGAAAATATACACCAACTTCCCATAGAAATAGGTGTGTAAATACTATTATTAACCGATATCATAGAGTTAATACGCAGGAAAATTCTAAAAAAAAATAATAATAATAATAATAATAAATAAAAAATCCCATTATAATCAGTGGCAACTCAAGCGCTTACTGAAAGTCTATGGCATTTTCACACCTAAATGTCTTTACACACCAAGTGTATGTGCCATTAGTTTGCACATAAATACATTTTTCCCAGCCTTTGTTTGTGGAACTTGTAAACAGTTTTACATAGAATGACATAAGCGGTGCTTTACTTTGTCCTCAGCAAGCTTGATCGTTTTTGTCCTTTAACGCTGCGAATAAAGGCATCAACTAATTATTAGGTGTGAAATGAATGTCATGTGACAACAACCACCACTATGGACGACAGTATAGTGAGGAGGAGTTTCACATTAAATACAGTTTGCATGGTGTCTTAAGGGTTAAATGTTGGACCAGACACACAGGTTGCAGATGAAGCTCCAGGTGTTGCCAACTTATTACAATTTCTGTCAAACAGCCTGACGTGAATATATTTGAATGTTATTCTGTACAAGTGTTAAAACTGTCCCAACTTGCATTGCCACGAGTGTGAAGTTTGTATGTGAAATATTCATGGCTGAAGATTTGACATTTTCATGTCATCTGTCATGACCCCTAGTGTGCAAAGGCCTTAACTCATTTGTTCCTCACATTTCAGTTTCTTTTGAACCAAAAAGAGCCAAACACTGGTCCAATGCAGACTGAAGAGGTGGCAGAACCATGGCTCAATTTCTAGTTAACTTTGTTTGGTTTCAGCCGATTCCAAGAGGTTGCAATGGGATGGTGCTTGACATTGTACAAAAGAAGAAAAAAATACAATTAGAAGACAGGAAAATATGCCATGAACATAAGGAGAAGGAGGTCAAGCTTTCAGTAGAAATACGCTTTGACAAAGTAACAAAAACTGATCATAACCTATCGACAAGGTTGTTCAGTCAGTGAATAGAAACTGGTCAATAATTTTTTTTCCTAGTCAAACTGAAAATCCAATGAATTGACAATACACTGACGTCAACAATAGATTTAGTGTCACATAAGTGGGTCACAAAAGAGATGACAACATGATGTAGATATGAGAAAGAGTCCAAAAGTTCTCAGACAAATGTCAAAGACTGTGTCAAAGACAGCCCCAGCAATTCTACAAAGAAGGAATCTACTGATGGAAACATAGATCTTAAAAGTGTTTAGTCTGTGATGGAGCTCATGTAGAAAAAATATTGTTTTGTTTTGATAAATAAACTTTTCATTACATTTGTCTGAGAACTTTTTGACCCATATGTCATGTGAGGTTCTTTAGTGTGCTTGTAAAACTGCAGCATGAATCCAAACACAAGTAGATCAAATGTATCACATGAAGCCAAAACATTAACGTTGGCGTGAAAAGGCTCTAAATTTCACCCTTCAAACTGTTCATTCACCCACTCTGCTGGACTGAACTGTCATGATGCGCCACGGTATATCGACTGTTCAATGACAGTAATTAACATTTCACTGTCTGTTCTGAAGAGGAGCAGTTCTTTCTGTCACGCTGTCAAAGTTGAAATCGTTAATTCATAACACATCAAAGTATATAACTTCAAAACGTGTCAGTTGGAGCGGAAAAGCTGTGTGTTACATGAGGGGTCTAAAGTGGAGGGGAAACGAGGTCGTCTCAGTTCTGCAGATGGAACATATTATGTATTGCTCTTTGACATCTAAGGTCAGCAGTTTCAATATCACACAGACAGGCGTCTAATTAAATACACATTATTTTCATAAGATATTGTTTTCCAATAGTTGTAAAAAAAACAAAAACACCAGTGTCATTGTATATAAGTGGATAATTGCAGATATGAATCTACTTTGTATTAATATGATGACAGATTGAATGTTTAAGTCTAAAGTGAAGAACAAACTATACAGTTCAATATACAGTTGTAGTTAACACCATTAGACATGCAAGTGTGTTCTCGTGTTCTTCCAACTTGGGGGCTTACCTCATAACACACATTTGTGACTCAGTATTTTTTATTTTTTTTTTTTCATTATTCGACAGCAGCTGCTCAAGAAGAAAAAAACTAAGCCTCTGTACAAGCATACCGCTGAGTTATAGTCCATGGGTTCTGTCCACTGCCACAGTACAAAAATAACAAGTTATGTTTGGTGCTATTTGATCCCCTGGATCTAACTCAAATAAAGTCAATGTTAGCAGTGACCTCAGCCGTGCTCCAGGAGAGAGGTTAGGACGAGAGCACAGTTTAGGTCAAACCATGATCACTTGTGCTTGGAAGAGCAAGAGCGATGAAACCCAACCAAAAAGCCATCTGGTAGAGCAATAGAACACATGCACCACAGTTTTAACACTAAACTGCAGAGTGAAGTAAGTTTTATAAAAAAAAAAAAACAACAACTCAAGACTGAAAAAGGAACCAGTTGAAAGCACAGAAAAACTATATAACAGTGAATAGAACTGAAGAAATAAAGATTTGTTAAGTAAAATACTACAAAGAAAAATAGAAAAGTGAGTGAAGTCAGAGAGCGATTATGATGAACCTCTGGATCAGCAGCTGGTTTTCCTCTTAGGCAGGTGAAAGAGTGATGGCAGCCTCTCAAAGTGGCCGATAACCCAGGCATGAGAGGCCTCTGAGCCTCGAGCTCTACAGGTCCTGAGGTCAACCAGCTCTATTAAGCCTCCTTTGCCCCTCACCTCCCAGGATTTAAAAATAGACACTACGTTTCATCCACGCTACAGTGACTTTAACAAATGAAAGCTCCTCAGTGAAACAGTCTCACTGCCTGTATAATCAAACCACAGTAATGTGTGTATGGTGACATTCAGAGTTACTACGTGGCTGGTTTCGTACTAACATTTACCTGCCAGTGTAGTCGTCCAACAGAGGTCTGTGGGTGTTGCATTCATTTCCTCTCTATAATAGGCTGTTCCATCTGTCCATATCAAGTAAAAATGTCCAATGCTTATCATTATCAACATAAATGATCACAATCATGTTTTGAGATGGAAATGACTGTCCAACCCTACTGTCAGTACAAAAAAAGGCTCAGTTAATGTACTTCAACCTGCAGGAGTTGGTTGAACATGTATTCCTCAGGTCAGTATCTGCTATAAAAACAGATACAGCAGAGCCTCACAAAATAAGTTTAATTCGTTCTGTGACCGAGTTCGTTTTGCAATTTACTCATTTTTAAAATATCGATTTCCCCTGTTCAAATTAACTGAAACATAACTATTTCATTCCAGTACCCCAAAACTACCGAAAATTCCTTTTTCAAGGGTTTTTAAAAACAGAAGAAGTGCAGTTAGAAAGCAAATAAACAAAACATAAGAAAGAGAATACAAAAGAAAGTAACTAGTTTTACTAACTTAGTTAGCTTAAAGATGAGACGATCTGTGCATGAGGAAGAGAGAGCAGTGTTATTTGGAAGGAGACTCGCGATCACATTTTCTTTACAATCGCGATGTTGCCTCAATGAAATGAAGGCGTGAACTGAGCGAGCTGAGGCTGTTCTTGTTTGGGGAGCATGTGCAAGCTCAGTGCTGACTAGCAGCGGCTGGTATGAAGGTCGCTAGTCCTGCAGATTTCCACTCATATTTCAAGACAAAAATACTCATGACCTGTGGCTCATAAAGCAAATTACTCGTACAATGGCGCACTCATACTGCGATGTTCTGCTGTACTCACCTACAGTATCAACTTTCAGTAGTATCAAAGCAACTCAGAGGTCATTAAAATATCCAGCCCCTGTCACTAT
>JAPTMW010000001.1:25372714-25384188 GCA_029822955.1 Ostorhinchus angustatus
CATCAATCCAGTTATCATGTCTATGCGTGTGCTGATGTCAGCATATCAATTGCTTCTATATATGTGCCAAGTTTGAAGTCAACTTAAACAAAATTGATGTTTTTATACACAGGTGAAATTTTGTCCATTATAAGTAAATGGGAGGGAAAAAAATATGTAAAAAAAACTCATTAAAAAATTTAACTTTGACCTACTTTTCCCAAAATGTACTCATATCTATTCTATTTCACTGGCAATTTATAAACCCAATTTGGTATGAATTCAACCAAAAGTTTTGCTACAGACATTTGAAATTTCAGGATCAAATGTCCACCTTTAAAATGGGAGGATATAGTGATTTGACATTTATCGTAGCGTTATTGTTCAGGCTTAACTCAAACACACATCCATTTGAATCTCTAATCGGAATGATTTCAGTCAGGTTGAACAAATATTGTCTGTGTAACTGCAGCTTGTCTTATGGTCTGAATCAGAGAAGAAAGCATGTTGTAAAAGGCTCCAAGCTGGAAACCATTATTCTTCTCCCTCTCCTCATCCCCTTTCTTCATCTTCATCATCTTCTGCTTCTTTCTCTTCTTTTCCCTCTCCTCTTCTTGCCATTTTTAGTCATATCTGGTGGAATCATGTGTCACTTGTCAGAAAAGTTTGTCATTAAATACTCTGGGGCAAAAAAAACAAACACATTAAATACAATCACTTCATTTAGCATCAGTGTGATCAGGTTGAACAGATATTGAGTCTCAAAGACAAAGATCCTGTTATTTTTATCAAATGCTAAATAATTTTCCGGAAGTGAAATATGTACACAGCATAACACTGAAGAGACGTTCTTTCATAAACTGTTAAACACATAAGGGACACGCTGTTTTCTGAGTTACTTGATGTGTAATATGATATGGCATTGATGTTTATCCATATTGCTCCTCATTACAAAATGTTAATGTTTTCCTGCAGACTCAGATAAACATTGCAAAAAAATGTTCAAATGTTTGCTCATCATGGCTAACAGTGTTGTTCTGTCATCAGGAGTCCTTCAATAATGTCAAACAGTGGCTACAGGAGATCGACCGCTACGCCAGCGAGAACGTCAACAAGCTGTTAGTTGGCAACAAGTGTGACCTCACAACAAAGAAAGTTGTGGACTACACCACAGCTAAGGTAAGACAAATACACAAGTCTTAGAATTTATTAATTGCGTTAGGGGGTAAGGGTATAAGATTTGGACTTGAATGAAAGAATTCTCTAAAAAGAGCTGGAAGGAGTTTTTGTAAAATAGTTGAATATGTTAATTGAACTGCTGCAGTAATTTGCGGTGAAATGTGAGGAGTATGTGTGAGCTGAACAGAGCTGTGCAATGAAGACTGGATAAAAGCCGCCTGCATTATTGATGTTCAGCATTAACACAGTCTGCATTACAAGAATGTATCTCTTTTGCAGACATGCACTCAATGAAGATTTGCAGCAACATGAAGGGAAAAAAAGACAGTGTCCCCACTGTTAAAAAAAAGAAAAAGTGACAGATGTGATCATAGTTTGGAGCACTTCTGATTAAAGGCTGTGTTTCTTTCCGTTTCCTATTGCTGCAATTGTAAAACCGAACTCCAATCAAAAATCAAACTGAACGATTACACAATAATTAAAAAAAAAACTATAAAATGAAAAAAAAACTATTAAAAATAGCAAAACTGCAAACTGTCAGTCATAATGATTCTGACTTATTTTTGTCTCCTGCCCTGACCAGGAGTTTGCTGATAACTTGGGGATCCCCTTCTTGGAGACCAGCGCCAAGAGCGCCACCAACGTGGAGCAAGCCTTCATGACCATGGCGGCCGAGATCAAGAAGAGGATGGGCCCCGGCGCCACGGCCGGCGCCTCAGAGAAATCCAACGTCAAGATCCAGAGCAAGCCAGTGAACACCTCATCTGGAGGCTGCTGCTGAGGAACACGAGGCCACGACCTGAATCCACCAGAGCCCACGACCAGACTCAACGTTACCATGCTCCACAGGGAAAGACAGACAGGCAGAGGGACAGGGAGGGACAGATGAGGACTTTGAGTGGACCGGTTTGTAAGTGTGTGTGCAGCTACAACACCAGATTCCCACCCCACCCCTTTCAAAGTCAGCAATAGGACTCAACGGTAAGCCCATCTATACCATCAGAACACACCGGGCCTATTTCTTTTTCTTTTCTTTTTTCTTCTTCCAACACATACTGGAAAAACAAGTCTGAACATATGTACCATTTTTTAACAACATGATGTTAATCAATGAAAGGAAACGCACCTCTTCTTCTGTTTTTGTTTTGTTTGCCCTTTGATAAACCAGTCACTTTTGTAAAAATAAAAATAAGCTGTCTTTGAGTAACAGCTCAACCTCAGCCCCAGTCTCCTCACATATATACACTAATTAGGAAGAACTTCAAATGAAGCACATGCTTAAAGTAAACCAGCGTCATGCACGTTCGACCTGATCACATGCGCTCAGTGCATCACGAAGCAAGCGGCAAGCGAAAACTATAGAAGAAACCAAAACCATCGGCGTCACCCTTAAAAACCACGTGTCGTGCCTTTGTGGCCACAGTTTGACATGACATTCTGCCTTCAGTGTCTTGTGTTGCCGTTCTTCTTAAATCTCGACTGTATGATAACAGAAAACATTCCTGTATGTATTTGGCTGTGTGTGCTCTGCTGGTACCCATGATCCAATAAGCATGTGCTACATTGGGAGATGTGACATCAGCCATGTGTTTTTCTCTGCTAAACAACAGCACAACAACCAGAGAAATAAACCCACCGTCCTGCTCCAGATTAATCTATAAACTGTATATATTTATACATAAATGTAAGAAGTGATTTGCAGATTGTGTAGAGAAGCAAGTGAGGCGAATGACATGATAAATAGCAGGAATCAGTAATCTCGACACGTGATTTGTGGCTGCCGACATGACATTTTTGTGGCACAATGTCTACTATTAAAACAATGAAGGAGATCTTTGATAACTGTTGGTCCTGATGGTGTGGGTTTTTCTTCCTCAGCTCTTTTTTTTTCAGTCCAACCTTTGTTTCAGCCATAAGCTGTAAGGAATGATGATCTTTGACCTACATTTCTCAGGCTGCTTGTATGTATTCACTCAAGCTCAGGCTACGGTTGGGTATTATTTCAGTTCTGCTCATCGATTCCAGCTCATATCAATGGTTTCTTTTGATTCCAAACTGCTTAAAAAATGTTTGGTTAGCAGTAATATCTTTTTTTTCCTTTTAAGTGTTAAACATATAAACTGTACTAGTGTTTACTAAATGCATTCAATAAAAAAAAAAAACTTCTGATCCACAGACCTGTGCTTTAAAATAAAGATCAGTCTGGGGTTGTTATAACTTTTAGTGATATCCTACAAATGCATTGGAGTTCTCTTTCTTTTAGAATATTTCCTACACAGAGTTGATTAAGGTGGGTGTATTAGGTAACGACTAGGTAGTAAAATATTCAATATGAGAGACCAGCACCATCTATGTTTAATTACTATTGCTTCATTCTGCCCGGTAACATGTCACACTGTCAACACACACAACTGTCCACAGGTTAAAAAAAAAAAGGCAAATAAGGCTTTATCTCCACATATATTGCACTTAGGTTTCTTGTCTTTTGCTTTCCTGATGCGAAGTCACTCAAAGAACACTGACTTTAAACATGTATGCTAACTCCTGATCTAAATAGAGCAGGACATCGCTTCCAAATACATATCCGTGTTACAGAACCGATAAGCAGAACTGAAATTCACATTTTTTTACGACTACATGGCACCAGCTGAATTTCGCTTCCTAAAGCTGATCCCAGATTTCTTTTTTAGGGAATCCACAGATTTTTTTAAAAAAATGTTAAACAATCTGAATTTTAGCCCTTAAAATGTCTAACACGGCATGTTTAGAGCTCTTGATTGATTGGAGTATGAGGTTAATGCTACGTCTATAAAGATACAGTAAGTTCAGTCTGTGTTGAATGTGTTCTCAGGAGAAACTAGTATTAAACACACTGTGATAAATCTGTGAAATGAAACCAATGTGGAACTGATGAGCTCTCACCCAAACTCTGATCAGGATCTATTGGAGGATGTGTAGGTTGTTATTTTGTAGTGTCAATACTTATCTCTGAGTTGAATGAGATTGTAGTGAATTAATTTATTTTGAACATCATTCAAAAATTCCTATTTTCCATCATATCCTCCTGTTTTTCCCTTCACATGATATGCACATGAAATGTTTGAATCCATAATGGTACTAAAAAGTCATAAATTTAACTTGAAAACTGTCGATATTCTGGATTTCTATATTCAATCCTAAGCTTTAGAGAGACATTTGTCCACATTTGAGTTTTCTTACAGCTCACTGCTGTTCATCAGGTTTTTATTTGTGTTGCTCAGTAGGTCAGAGAAGTGGTACAGACGTCCATGTCCAAGGCAGGTTCACCATTTTCATTTTTTCTGTCAGACAAAGACCTGTCATGACCATGAAATAGTAGTTGGCATTTAAATTCCCTACAGATAACTGAATGTTTCAGTTCTATATTTACTTTATGCCACTATTGCAGTGTACAGCATTGAGAAAAGACAACACTGATATTTCGAGGTATGCTTGAGGAAAAATTAAGTTTATACTAGAAACAACTGACAATTTCCCTGCCAAATTATGAAATACATCATTAGGGCTCAGAGTTGACTTGAGTATCAGTGTATATACAGTGTTGTACAGTGTGTTTAATCTTGTGTGTTTATGTCAGTTTATGGTAAATCTTCAGAGTCCGTCGGTAGTTAAGTCTTCAGTTAATCCAGTCTAACCTGAAGGAGTTTGTGGAGTGAGTTGTTTTGTTGCCACTGATGAAATCACAGTGAATCAGAAGCAGTGGTGCAAAACATGTAAGATATGTTAATATGATATTAAAAAAGAAGTTCACTGTAAAATTAAAGTGAGAGAAAATAGGCTGTGGTCGACCTGAACATTCACAAAGACAGGAAAATATACATATGTCTTTATTAGCTTAATTTCACTGTGTAAATATTGCAATAATACACTCCTGAGACCAGTTGAAAAATTGCATGAATTCACATTTTGCACTGTAGGATCTTAAAAAGGTTCCAAGTAAAGTTTCAAAATAAAAAAGAAGAAATGGGAGTAAGACAAAAAAAAATTTTGAGTAAGCAATTTATTTAAAACAACCAACTTTAATAGGCTGTTCATCAGCCGAATTACAAGGTTAAGGCCACAGCTCAAAAAAATCCCAGAAACCCCCCTAAAATAGAAATAAAAGTTTCAAAAAAGGACTCCGTAATGAGTAACTCCACCGTTCTTGTTGATCACTTCAAAAATTCATTTCAGCATGCTAGATTATGATGATGATGGGAGTGTTTCCAGGAGGCTAGAGGGAATGTTGCTCCAAGTGGTGAAGATGGCTTCACGGAGGGCATCCACTGTCTGGACCTGATGTCCATTTTTGTTAACTTCCCTTGCCATCCATTCCCAAATGTTCTCAATTGGATTTAGATCAGGGGAACATGCAGGATGGTCTGACAGAGTGACGTACTCCCTCTGTTCTTGGTCCTTAGTCAGGTGGGCATCGTGAACTGCAGCGTCGTCCTGTTTTTAATCCCAGTCATTACCACAGACCAGGCCCTCAGTCATGAGGGATGACCCCTTCAACATCTCCACACAGGCAGCTGCCGTTTGACGCCCCCGCACAACCTGAAGTTCCATTGTACCACTGAAGGAAAATCACCCCAGATCATGATGGCCACGCCCCCTCCACTGTGCTGCCTAGAAAACATCTCCAGTGGGATCTCCTTGTCATGCCAGTATCGTTGGAAGCCATCAGGACCATCAAGGTACATTTTTTTCTCATCAGAGAATACAACTTCCTTCCACCTTTCAGTGTCCCATGTTTGGTGTCTCTGCCAAAGTCCAAACAGGCAATTTTGTGGCGTTGAAGGAGACGAGGCCTTTGAAGACATTTTTGTTCTTAAAGCCCTTCACTGGCAGATGCCGTCTGATGGTTATCGGGCTGCAGTCGGCACCAGTAACTGCCTTCATTTGGGTCGAGGATCATCTTGTGTCTTGATGAACAGCCAATCGGATCCTCCGGCTCAGCACCGGTGAAATCTGTTTGGGTCTAGCACTTGATTTTTTTGTTCCATAACCCTCAGGATCTTTAAAAATTCAAAACAACCGTCTTACTGCGTCCAACCTCAGCAGTGATGGTGCATTGCCAGAGGCCTTGCTTATGCGGTTCAACAATCTGACCACATTCAAAGACGGAAAGCTTTTTAGCCTTTGCCATCAGGAGGACATGACAGTGTGAATACCTGACAGAAAATGACATGGAATCCACATTTTTGTACAGATTTTCTTTTAAAGGCTGTGGTCAGCTGATGAACAGCCTATTTCAGTTTAATTGCTGTTTTCAAAAAATTGCTTACTCCAATTTTTTTTTGTCTCATTCCCATTTCTTCTTCATGAAGTTTGAAACTACTTACAACCTTCTTAAGAACCAACAGTGCAAAATGTGAATTCATGCATTTTTTCAACTGGTCTAAAAATTTTTATCAGGAGTGTATTTTTACACAAATAATCAAGACCAAGTAAAAACAGAAATCTAGATGAAACACTTACAGCTTGGTTATAGCAAGCCTTTATTTAACAAGGAGATAAAAATTGTGATTTATGTTATAGATCATAATTCTACCTCAAATGATCATTTTTTGGCCCGACTGCCCGGCCATAGTTGGCATTTAGAGCATTTATCAAAAGAAAATGCTCGTAATAAAAAGTATGTTTTCAGGCCTCTAATAATGTGCATTTCAGAGTTTAACAAAGGCTTTTTTTTCACCAAAAAACCCCCAAAATGTTGTCATTAACTTGTTGCTTTTAGTAAATGAAACCTTGAAAGTTGATGAAAACCGTTCCTACATGTGTCCTTTTCCTTCCAGACCTTGTGTCTGTAACAGCAGCGTGTGATCAGGCTGCTTTTCTACACCTGAAAAAGACAATTACCAGACGAGAACACAAAATCCAACCCTAATAAATGGTATTCTCTAAAATGTGACAGCACATTAGGTCATGTTGAATCCAATACCTGTCATTAACATTTTGAAGCTACTTTGTGTCCAATTTGGTCACACTGGGTCGAAACAAACCTGACTTAAACTGAAGATATGATGAAGAATGGGCTCTGATTTGCACTCGGCAGGTAAGATTTACAACATGAGAACACGTTTCCAAAAAGAGTTTTAAGATGTGATTTGTGTTTAGTGCTGCTGTGCATTATAAACAGAAAGTAAATTCAAATAAGAATACATATTTTTATCTGGAAGTGATAGAAAAAGTCCAAAGCAGAATGAAAAACAGGGCAATAAACATGCAATTCAGTGACAGGTATGAAATCATGACACTTTTACTTCAGTTTTAATAGTTGTTAGATTTGGGTGAGTTACAGTGACACACCAGCAGAGGGCAGAGTTGGACTCCTGCATGAAGACAGAAGTTTAACAAATATCTGAGAACAGCTAGAAGCATATTCTTATACAAAACATGTATCTATTATAAAAGTACTAATAAAGTAATATTTAATTCTAGAGGTCCTTTAACATTTAATCTGAAGTGCTGCCCATGAGGATAATGAAATATGTTAACAACAGACTGAAAAATTTGTCAAAAAAGACTGATCAAGGCACCAGAAACATTTTTATTTTTACCATTTTATTGAAACAATTGCAACTAAATTTTGACAGTAGTCTATTCCAGCAATGTAAAATCTGTAGTTTGCATTGAATGAAAATAGATTAATATAAAATTGTTATTTTTTAAATTCAGAAGTTGTGAATTAAGATAAGAAAAAACAATCTTGTTCCTCTGCTGGAATTTGATACAAACCAGTGTAAGAGCTTATTACTGAGGAATATCGCTTAATATAAGATGAAATATCTTTTTTTTCTGGAATTAGAATACTTTATTAATCCCAGGGGAAATTATTGTGTATACTTCCACCAGCTCTTCTGGAGAATCCTGAGTTGTTCCAGGCCAGTGTGTCCTGGGTCAGCCCTGAGGTCTCCTCCTGGATGAACATGCTCAAACCACCTCAACTGGCTCCTCTCGACGTGGAGGAGCAGCGGCTCTACTCTGAGTCCCTCCTGGATGTCCAAGCTCCTCACCCTATCTCTAAGGTCGAGCCCGGCCACCCTGCATAGGAAACTCATTTCGGCCGCTTGTCCTTGTGACCATGTTCTTTTGGTCATTACCCAGAGCTCATGACCATAGGTGAGGATTGGAACATAGATCAATCGATATGTTGAGAGCTTGACCTTTCACCTAAGCTCCCTCTTTACCACAAGAGACCAGTTTAGCATCTGCATCTCTCCAGACGCCCCCCCAATCCACCTGTCGACCACCTGCTCCATCCTACCCTCACTTGTGAACAAGATCCTGAGATACTTAAAGTCCTCTGCCTGAGGCAGGACTTTCTCCCTGACCCAGAGTGGCCACTCTATCTTTTTCCATCTGAAGACCATGGCCTCAGACTTGGAGGTGCTGCAGACTGCCCCAGCGAGAGCTGGAGGTCACTGCTCGATGAAGCTAAGAGGAGCACATCATCAGCAAAAAGCAGAGACGAGATCCTCCCACCACTAAACTCGACCCCCTCCACCACCCGGCTGTGCCAAGAAATTTTGTCCATAAAAGTTATGAACAGAAACTGTAACAGCGGGCAGCCCTGGCAGAGTCCAGCCTTCCCCAGGAACAGGTCTGCTTACTACCAGCTACACAGACCAGGCTCGCCCTCCTTCGGTACAGGACTGAATGGCTGCTAGCAAGGGGCTATCCACCACGTACTCCTAGAGCACCCTCCACAGGATGCCCCTGAGGACACGGTCATAAGCCTTCTCCAAATCCACAAAACACATGTGGACTGGATTGACAAACTCCCATGCCCCCTCCAGCACCCTAGCAAGGGTATAGAGCAGGTCCACGGTTCCACATCCGGGACAAAAACCGCATTGCTCCTCCTCGATCTGGGGTTCCACTACCGCCCATACCCTCTTCTCCAGTACCATGGCGTAGACCTTACCGGGGAGGGTGAGGAGTGGGATCCCCTTATATTTGTGACACACCCTCTGGTCCCTCTTCTGAAAGATGGGGACCACCACCCCGGTTTGCTACTCCCAAGGCACCGCCCCCGATGTTGCAGAGGCGTGTCAGCTAAGACATTCCTACAACATCCAGAGCAACATCCAGAACACTCTATTAAACACAGTTAGAACAGCATTGTTAATGTGAAAAAGTCAGATATATTTCCTCAAAATAAGATTCATTTTCTACTGCAAAACTTTCTTGTCACGGAAATTTTACTTTTTAGGCAAAAAAATAAGATACTTTTGTCTACTTTCTTGTAAATCCTTCTTTGCTGTGTTATTTTTACTTCATCAGTGTCTGAGTCTGTGTTTTGGATTCTTAGTCCACAACTCACTCATTTGGTTAAAGAAGCAGAGTTTTAGAAAGAGGAAAGGGATTATGAGGTCACCCTTGCATGCCCCCCACCCCCAGTGTTTTCAGCTGCAAAACAAAACCCACAGCTTCCATCAAACATCAACAGAGGCAGAGATGTTCTGGTGATTCTGAAGGAATGATGGGGGAGGATGAGGAGACGGGGTCTGTTTGGCAGCTTGGTTTGGAGCTGGTTGCCGGGTGATGGCGGGCAGAAGGCGGGGGTCATGTGGGTCGAGTGGGCGGGTGTATCTGTGACAGCTGCAGAGGCTGCTGTAGAAGGCGGGGGTGATATGAAGAGTCCATGTGTGAAGTTCACCCTCAGTCAGTCTGCTGTTCACCAGCTGATGTGTAGAGAAACAGAGCTGCAGTGTCAAACAGCTGCCACACAAACAAATCACAGCGGGTGTTGTTAAAGTCATCAACAAACACACACACTGCATCTGGTTGGTTTTAATAATCTGTCAAAAATCTCTTTAAGGTTTAAAGGAGCGATTTTTTTTTTAATGGAATTATGCAGTTTCAAACATTTCTCTTTGGTCTACATAAACTGTAAATGCTCTGCTTGGGTCTGAATTCATCATTAATTCAACTCCACAGGTCCATCTTCAACACTATTTCTGAGTAATGACAACAGAAAGATCATTTTGAGCGCTGGCCCTTTAAATGCACATGAGCCACTTCATGCCCCGCCCCCTCCAGGTTGTTGGCTGTGCTGCTCTGTCCCATTCAGCCAACAACTGAACATTTTAGGTAATCGGCGTAAAGTTTGGACATATTTTCAGTTTTTACTACAACCGCTGCTTTTGACAAACAATTGTGTCGTACTCTGAGAAATGTTCATTGGAAGTCTGGACCTTAAATGTGCAAATGTTGTGACATCACTAGTTATAGACGTAACAAATTAAAACAGAATTAAAACAGGTTGTAGAAATCCACTCAATATTTGCCAAATTGAATATAAAGATAGCTTTGCAGCACCTGGAGGGTTTAAATTCAAACTTTATGAACTGTTAGGTTCTAAATACACAAATACATATATTAATAATAAAAGTGGGTTTAGAGAAATATGACCCCTTAACACTGCGTCTCCTCCATTTTCTTCAGGTACAGTTAGACCAAGCATTTCGACAGTGACATAAATGACCTCTGTCTGTAAATCTGATGTATTTCTCCAGAAACATAAGGAAGATAATCTAAAAGAACTGTATCAACAAATTTTTACAAAAACGAGATTAATTTGATTCACTTTTATTGCTGTAACAACTACTCATTGTCAGGTCCACGAAAAAACAAGAAAGATATGTAAATATTAGTGGCAATAAATGAAAAGTCCAATATTGAGTTCACACACCATTTATATCACAAAAATGATACAAGGCATTTAAACATTTGATTATTAACAACAACCACTACTAAATAACCTCACATAACAGTGAACTTTCTAGTGGATACACAATTGAGTATCACATCAAACACACTGAACAAGAGCAACATCATTAAAATAAGTAATCGATACCTTGTGTTGTGATACTAGTTCAGTGTTTACTCAATGATCATACATTGATCAGCCATAACATTCACACTACAGACAGTACAAACGGTAATAATATTGATTATTTCATTCCAATGGTTCCTTTCACTGGGTTGGATATATTTGATTAGGCAGTGAGTGAACATTTAGCTGTCGAAGCTGCAGCAGTAAAATGAGCCACATAAGGAACTGAGTGACTTTGGTCCATATTGTAACGGTCATGACTTGGTCAGAGCATCTCCACAACTGCAGGTCTTGTTGGGTGTTCCTGGTCTGCAGTGGTTAGTACCAACCAAAAATGGACTAATCTCAGGACCATTGATCATTCCTAATTTCATTGAACACACAATGACAATAAAGGCTGTTCTATTCTATTCTATTCTATTCTATTCTATTCTATTCTATTCTATTCTATTCT
>JAPTMW010000001.1:25468921-25481932 GCA_029822955.1 Ostorhinchus angustatus
CTGCATCTGGTGGTCCGTCATCCACACCTTTATGGACCTAGCTGAGACCAGGAGCATTGTCCTGATAGAAGAACCAGTCCAAGGAGTTGGGGAACATTGTCGGAGCCGAAGTCCAGTAGTTTTTAATAGTTATTTTTTTTATTCCAATTCCTTTTGCGGTACTAATAGCACTGTTTTTGCCTTTTGTAAGACTATAGTGATGTTCACATTAGTGGTGTTTATATTTCTCCATCTTAAATAAGACATGGATCAGGTGTTTCTTCAGTAGAATAAGGTGTGCTTGTGTTGGAATTCAACAGGCACAGGAATGGAATGGCTGTCATACATGCACACATGTTGATTTCACAGGAAATTGCAGTGTTCTCTGATTTTCTTCCAGAGCTGTATATGGTTGAGCAATCTGACAGTATATTTCTCATGATAATGAAAATGTATCTGCTGGTAGAGATCTGGCAAAACCATTTCTACCATGACATCTTACGTGTATATGAAGTCTCAAATCCAGCTGCTTCACAAGGTAAGGTTATTGTGACAGTCGCGTTTTAAAACCAGTGTTTGTAGAAACATCCGACCTCTTTTTGTGTCCAAAGGCGTCGACCCTGAGCTGTACGAGCTGACGACGGCCAAACTGGACTCCGGCAGCTCCGGCAGCCGAGTGGCAGATGCCTTTGCTCGTCTGATGTCCACTATGGAGAAGACCAGCACCTCCACCAGGTCAGAGGTCAAACTGATCTGAAGGCAATATCAGGAGAAACTTACAAAGACATGTCAGCATAATCAAAGACAACAAATGAAAGTTATAATCCATTAAGATTAGGTTCATAACAGAGACCACATAATTGGCTTCTTCATATTTGTTCTCAGTGGTACTGTGAAGTTTAAGGGTTTAGTGCTACAAAGAAATCACAATCGTACAACAGAAAAGTTGTACAATTTTGAGTTTTCTTGTATTTTAATAACACAGAGCCTTTAACATTAGTTCCACCTCATTGTAGAGTCTGAGGTTGTTGATTCAACAAGTAAACAGTGAATGTACACTCTTACATAGAAGTGTAGGGCTGATGATGGACAAAAGGCCACGCATCACAATACTTCACAAACTCTTATCGTGAAAAAAAAAAGTTCATTAGAGGCAATGTTTCAGTTTTCTCCATTTAGTCTATATTTAACACCAAGCATCCCTGAAATACCAGGTACAGACAGGTGTATTAAGCACTTCCATGTAGCGATGTATTGTGTAGTAGACCTTCCCATTGACAGACTTTTCTAAACAATCCAGCTGAAGTTGAAGTAAATGATAACTGAAAACCAAAACAATAACTGTAAACTGTAGGACTTGGAAAACCTAGATAAGAGATTTTCCTTGTATCTCTACATACGTCAGATGTACAGGTTTTTCGTTGTGTTGATCCTGGTGAATATTTTAGCATCTGTATGTCAGGCGTATTTTGACTGTTTTTTTTTTTTTTTCTGTTTCTCCCCGTCACCAGGAAGCCGAAGAAAGACGAGAACCTGAGTGAGGAGGCAGCCAAAGTGATTGCCAGCCTTCCGGATCTTTCCTTCATGCAGGCCAAGGTTTTGATGTTCCCCGCCACGCTGACGCCGCTTGGCTCCCAGAACGCATCAGACTGAAGCCCAGCCTCTCCTCTGGCCCCGCCCACTGCGCCTACTTAGCCCCTCCTCCTTTAGCACTGACTCCTCGGTCCATTTTATATCAAGCTGTGGTCGTCTGTTTAGTTTTTTTCTCGCTGTGGCTTCAACCCCTCCTTCCTTTTCATACTTTTAATTTGCGCTTTTGTTCTTTTCCAGTTAATAATTTTTAAAAAAGAAACGCATTTATTGTCACAGGAAACAGCTCAGATGTGAAGGAGGGGGAGCGTTCAGCCTGCACATTTAGCAGAATAGGAGATGAGGTAATTAATTTATATAGTTGATAATTTATAGAGGGGTGTGCTGTTCATATCTAGAAGAATCATTGTGTATATAATCAGGGATAAATAGTTTATTTTCCCGTTTTTCTTTTCTCTAAATTCCTTTTTTAATTCTGGATGATTTTGGAGGATGATTTTATGTCTGTCTTGGGAGTGTTTGTCTGTGAAGGAAACAAAAACACTGGCTGAAGCTCTTTGAATCAAACTGAAGTGGAATATATATGACAAGCATAAATTAATACATTTATATACATATATAAGAAATATATATAAATATATATTTATCGACTTGAAACCACACTGCCTGCAAAATCCAGCTGAATGTTTTGTCCCCTTGTTGTTAAAGGCCTTAGTTTTTACTTTCAGTCAGTCTGTAGATTTTAACCCGCTGTGCACTGTGTTGTTGTTTTTTTTTTTGTAATTTAATGTTGGTTTTTAATATGATTTATGTCCAACTCCCCCTTTTTGCTGCAGCCCATCCATCCTCACCAAAATACTGGATGGTTTAAACATTGTTTTCTTTTTTCATTGGGAAACTTCCACCGACCAAAACACTGGTAATTCTGGTGAGTTGATGCGCCGTCAGCTGTTTCTGGAAGGTTTTTGTTTTTATCCCAAAGGTTTGACAGATTTTCCAGCTGTTGTGGCAGGTGGACAGAAATAAGCTTCCCAAACTTGTTCACTGTCCAGTGTCCACTGATTATTTCTGTGTCATTTGGGGGTAAAAATGGGACATTTTGGTTAAAACCACTCAGCAGTGAAGGTCAATTCACATCAGAAGGGAATTAAGGGACCAATTTCTGCTTCGATGTATTTAGGTTACGTACACTGTTTATGATATGAAGTGCTTTTTTTTTGTTCTTCGCAGCTCTTATTCTTTCATTTTGCTGTATTGTTTTTTTTTTTTTTGCTCATACTACTGTCAGCCCCATCTCCCAGGAGGATTTTGCACATTGTAAAGATGAAATGGATGTAATCATAGTTCACTGTGGCTTTAGACTGTGTACAGTTAAACTATGGACTGTAAAATGTACGGGAAAATTCCTATGGAAAAAAACTGAATCACTTGAAGAGCCTGTCAAAAGGTTATCGTGCATGCCCAGGTTCTTTTGAGACTAAGTGTGTAAATTTTACTTTTAGTGTACACAAGAAATTAAAATAATTTAAGAGAAAAGTTTCCTCCTCTGCTTTATTTTCAGTTTTTATGCAGTTAATACATTTATACAACATGCAGTGAAACTTAAGATATGATTAATGTAAGCTTAAAAGTTTGAGAAACTAGAATTTCTCAGTAAGGTATTGGTTTTTGTTTAATTTTTACAATCTTCACTTTAATCTGTTGCAACTTTATTTGGACTATTTTAAATTTTGGAACATTTACAAAAATGACTAAGGAAGTAATTCGAATATTGAAAATTCATATTAAAAAATTTAAATGCAAACTTTATACTGAACTAATGCTGATATGTTAGATTTGACCAAAAAAAAGTCAAGGAAACAAGCAATTTGTTGTCCTTTCATTTTAATACATTTATTTCTCAAGCAACTTACAATTATTTTCCAGAATGTTACAATATCTACACGCCGTCTACATGTAACTACAAAGTGTCCTACTCATAATTTAACAGTAGATGGCATTATTTCACATTCACACTGCTGCTACTTCTACTGTGTATATTACAGGTTACAGCATTAAGTATATCAGTCTAACTTTTCATGACATGGGAAAACTAAACACGATTTTGCTTGCTTGGACTTTGGGAAACAAAAGAATACATCATTAGACGTAGTAATTAACTGAAAAAACTCCTTCAACAGAGTAAATGCTCAGATTATAAGTGCAGAGTTCCCACAGGGTCTTAAAAAGTCTTAAAAGTTTTGAATTTACAAATCTGCATTTAATACCTCAAAGTCTTTAAAAGGTATTAAATTTGATATGCAAGGTCTGAAGTTATGTTGTTATAAACTTGTTTGCTTTATTGTTTAAATTTGTCTGGGAAATGTCCAAGATCCAAAGAAAATAACAATCGACTCAGTTCCACTTGTTCCACCTGACAATTTAGAATGAAAATAGGACCTACGTAATTATTGCTAATTTTGCAGCCCCCAGTGAGAAATGATCACAGGACATTCAGTTCTGTGTACGGTATGTATGTAATATTCAATCTCTTATTTATTTGCATCAGAATAAATACATTTTCCTCATTTCTAAGAGTCATGAATCCTTGCCAGTATGGCTGTGAAATAGACAGTGAAGTGAGTATTAAAATTATATTCTAAGTAGTCTTAAAAAGGTCTTAAAAAAGTATTAAATTTGACTTGTAGAAACCTGTAGGAACCCTGTTAGTGGTGTTAAAGCTTCCTCAAAGCTTGTGAAAAAGATTCAGTCTCATTCTCTTAGTTGCAGTGTCATACAGGTTAGTCCTGCTCTGCATGTTGGAACATAGGCTGCAGGCTACAGGGCCATTGCTTTGTGAATTAAGTGATTTTAACAGCTCTTCTTTATTTAATTGCTTTACATTTCAGATTCAGATGTAACCATAATGCGCGACAAATATACCTCTACAAACTGTATAAAATGTACAGAGGATATTTGATTTTGTAGTAAACTAAATGTATGTGTCCACCAATGTTTCAGTGCGTTCTATGTAGAGGCAGACCAGATCATAAAGACAATAGAGACTCTGCAGTAAAACATGACATACTTACAAAACTGGGGGAATCAGAAATACAGGCCTTTCTCATACAGTTCTAACAGTGAGGCTGCAAATTAAAGTCCCAGCCATTGTACATAGATAGCCTGTTGACATAGACTGAACATATTCTGTTTATGTAAAAAAAAGAATAAATAAATGGACTTTTTTGCAAATATGAGATATAAGTCTCAAATATTATCACGTGGGGCATTTTCTTTGGCCAGACTGTGCATTACACATACAATAAAAACATGAAAACTGCATTATTTTTGAAGGATGCACTGATTGCCAAATTCTCTGCTGATATGATATTTAAGTTAACATTTTGGCCAATTGCTGAGGCTGATTCTCTATGCACTAACCCCAGCCCATTGAAACAGATGGCTGCAAATGAATGGAAACAGGTTCTGTTTGAAGTTTTTCCTCTTGTAAAAGATTTTTTTCCTTGGACTTGGTCTTAATTTTAGTGTTGTGAATTTATTATGTATAGTATTATGTAGGAATAAAACTAAATTGAATTTATACAGATGTTCCTTTTTGTTTCTTTGTTATTTTTATTGTTATTTATTCCCCTCTAAAAAAAAAGGTCATCATTATAAATATAAAAATAAGTTCTAGTTTAAAGTCTTTCAGCTCTTTATGACATTATTCTTGAATGAACACAGATGAACACACACACACACACACACACACACACACACACATATATATATATATATATATATATATAAACATTTTCAGATATAAAAGTAATATAATATGACAGATAAATATATGCAAAAACACATCTAATATGTCAGTCACATATTGGCTTATATCAGCAAGATAACAGGAAGTACTATTTAAACAGCTGTCTGAAAAGACCTCTGCTAAAATAGGCTTATGTGTAGTAAAATATTTTTTCTACTTCTATTGACAGCATTTTATTGTGAAGATCCATTTTCACTGACAGCATGTTATTGTGAAGGCCTGTTTTCATCGAGAGTGTTTTATTGTGAAGATCTGTTTCCATTGACAGCATTTTATTGTGAAGGCCTGTTTCCATTGACAGCGTTTTATTGTGAAGGCCTGTTTCCATTGACGGCATTTTATTGTGAAGGCCTGTTTCCATTGACATCGTTTTATTGTGAAAGCCTGTTTCCATTGACAGTATTTTATTGTGAAGGTATGTTCTTTTGACAGTGTTTTATCGTGAAGGTCTCTTTCCTTTGACAGTGTTTTATTGTAAAGATCCGTTTCCTTTGACAGTGTTTTATTGTGAAGGTTCGTTTACTTTGACAGTGTTTTATTGTGAAGGTCCGTTTCCACTGACAGTATTTTATTGTGAGATTCTGTTTTCATTGACAGCGTTTTATTGTGAAGGCTTGTTTCCATTGACAGCGTTTTATTGTGAAGGTACGTTTCCTTTGGCAGTGTTTTAGTGTGAAGGCCCTTTTCTATTGACACAGTGTTTTATTATGAAGGTCTGTTTCCGCTGCTTCCGGGTGCGGTGTCAGTCGTTTTTCAGATTCAGAACAAATAGGGAAACGTTAGTGTCTGTTTTCACTGTCCAACCGGCGAAAACTCGTTAAAACTACCTGCGAACATTGTTCTGTTGGACTCTTCTGTTCATAAGGAACCTGTTAGAACATCTAGAACCCAAACACACCACACCGGGACACCTGGAACCAGAACTTGGTGAGTTAGTTGTTTATAAAGTGGCTTTGTTTCTCCCGTTCATGTTCAAGTATATTCCTCCAGATGCCTTTCAGCTTAAACAAACAAACTCGTTAATTTACAAACTAAGCACTTCTTCTCTTCCTAATCTGCAACAGAAACTCATTTTAAAAGTTTAACTCCAAGTCTGTTACTGTTGTAAAGTTAAGTAAAAACGTCATATTAGTTTTCATTTCTCTCTGTTTAGATAAGTTGTCCTTGTTTAAACTATAATTAACCACAAAAACCCTTTTTTCCTCCTCCTTTATTTAACACAATTCCACAGTGTTATGTTGTAAGGAATATTAAATATTTCAGTAGCAGCCAGTACTTATTAAAGGTAAATTAAAGCAATATTAGACTATAACTGCCATAAATATGAACACATTGTGGATACATAACCTACATTTTGTTAGTTTTTTTTTTTTTTTTTTTTTAATGTCCCTTTTAATTTTCTGATCCACTCTATTAGTCTTATATTTTCTTTGTCCTGACTTTCAGCTGTGTTTTTGGACGCATTTTAATCAATATGAAGTGACTGGTGCAGGTCTGTAAGGCTGGACTTGAGTCTGTCCTGCTCCATGGAGCCCAGCTGGCCTCTTTTGTTCGGCCACAGGCTGATTAACATGCATCATCCCACTGGAGCATCTGTCCCAGCAGACGCTGCCTTTGTTTCCTGATTCTAACTTGATATTTGGAGCTTTTTGTCCAACTGCCTGCTCATGATAAAAGCTTTAAGACATGACACGCAAATGTTGACCTGGAAAGGTTTGACCCCATTTACCCACGCAGTAGTAAGTGCTCTTGGTTCACAAGTAAACGCCACTAAACAGAACTGTACATGTTCTCACCAAGACACATTGTGATCTGGACTCTCAAACCCACTTGGTGACTTGCTCCATTGCTGTTGACCAATAAATCACATATTCACTGCAGTATGATCAAAACTGTTATAACCTGATAAAGATGATGAGCACAATAAATGACAATTCAAGCACTGTTTCTTTTCAGTTAGATTGTTTTTGGTTCTGATGTGAGAGTTGATAAAACTACAAAGTAATCTCTGGCGTTTAAATTCTTCATAAAAGACACAAGTCCAATAATGACCAGGGTTTTCCATTGGTTTTCAGAGCATTTAGGTGCTGTTTGGATCCAAGTATTTGCAATATGTTTTAGGAAAGGTTAGGTGTATAGTGTAGCGTCTGACAGTGCTTTTTTTTTTTTTTTTTTTTTTCAGCACAAAAATGTATTTTAGTATAATTTTGAACAATTTTTTTTAGCCCTCGGCCAACTTCAGGTAACTGTTTTGTCGTCTGTCTGTCCATTCAGCGACATAATCACATTATCTGGAGAATGCATTGACATATCTGCACCAAACTTATACTGTGGATGCATCTTGGCACGGGGCAGAAGTCGATTGAAAATAGGTGACCTTGACCTACTTTTTCAGGGTCAAACAGCCTTGTGCAGTTATAATATCTGAGTACGTTCAAATATAAATATGTATTTACGGTAATAAGTTTTACACAAAGACCATCTAACCTAAATTTAGGACAGGAACTTTCAACAGAATCTTGCACTATATTTGGCTGAGGGGGATTAAAAATGCGCAGGATATATGTTATAATTTGGGAACGCATCGAAAACATCCTAGAAACTTGAAAACAAAACTTGCTGAAGTGAATGACGGACCATCATTAGATGTGAGAAAAGTTCTTATTTTTCTTACGGTGGTTCCCAAATTGACTCGGCCACTGTACCTAAGGCTTGTGATTGTAGACAATGTAAAAGAAACAACTTAAATTACAAACTACACCTTCCATCCATAGTTTTGTGATTGAATTCTAATTTCTTTCATTCTGTTTATTTTAACTTCAAGTTGAAAACCCAGGGTGTGTCAGTTGCTTTTAACACGTCTTATCAGATCAGATATTTATCAGCCATGTAAACAGTTCCGGGAGAGAGGTCTAATCAGAATGATTTCAGGCAGGTTGAAGAAATATCATTCGTGTTACCAGAGCTACTGCCTCTTAAGCTCTGTCTGTTGCCATGGTGAAGTGGGTTAGTTGTGTTTTATGGGCTGGACGGGGGATTTCCTCTTCAAGGCTGATGTGAGAACACACCCAGCCGGTGTAGCACTTCTCCAGGAGTTTTGACAGTTCTTAACAGTTACATTTTATTTACACCACATATCAGTAAATCCTCTGTAGGTTTATCATTCTCATATTACAGACATGTTGCATAATGGATATACTGCTTTAAACAACACATAAAGTTTTTAAATTGAATGAGCCAGGTCCAGGACTTTAATGTTATTGTTACATCTGTACTCATTGTGTTATGAAAAGTCATATAACGCGTCACTCAGCAACCTTTGACGCCACTGACTGACCCTCATTGTTCACACGTCCTGATTAAATCATACCAAAATACAGCTTTATTTCTCCTCGTTCTCGATGATCAAAGTGTCTTTCAGGTTGATGTAAGAAGTGTTTCAGTTTAACAGTTACCTTTTCTGTGCACACATCTTTGTCACGAGAGGAAACAGCGAGACACACAAGAGAGGCTGTTGTGTAGAAGTGAAGTCACTTTAGAAGTCATCCTCCTATCTGGTGTCCAGTTGAATGGGTCTCTGTCTGCATGGCTGTATTCATGGCCAGTGAAATAAACACTGATGGCTGAGACTGGTTATGGGGGTGAGACGGACTTTATATGACACGTAGAGCTTTAAGTCATCTAGATCTAAGCTCAGGTCTAGAAACTAGACATATAAAAGTTGAGTCCTATAGTAACATGTCTGTTGTTTTTGGTTGTCACTTCAGGGTCAGTAGTATTCCACCTATTTTATAACTTCTGTCGGAAATGAATAATACTTTTATATAATAAACCAAATAGAATTCTTTGTGTTGATTTGCAGATATTTTTATTTAAAAAATATCAATTCTTTTGGAATTTTCCAGAGAGTTTTATTCTGAGAGAGAAAAAAATATTCATAAAATGTGAGGACTCTATGATGAAAAGCCAAAGAAAGTTTTTCCACAAATGATGATGACAATAAACACTGAGTGAGTTTTCGCATTTCCCTCTAATGCAATCACCAAGAAAATAATCTGCACATTAATTGAGGGACAAAAAAGAATAATTCATTGCAGGGCTTAAGTTAACTGCGTCTGTCTCCAGTTAGGCGCTTGTTTTTGATGAATAATTTGAGTCTTTTTGGTTTTAAAATTAAGCGTAGTCTTTCTGAATTCATCACAACTACTAGTAGCCAACTTATGGTTTATGACGTTAGATCCTCATGGATCTCCATTTGCCCTTTAGACACTAGATTCAGGCTTCAGTCTAGTTTTAGTCACAACACAAAGGATTATAACATCGATTCCAGTGTGCTGCTAACTGAGTCACCCCGTCACAGATGCAGAAGGCCCAGATTTACACCTAACAACCCCACTCAGTGTCCCACTGTGAATACATACATTGTGTGCCACTGTTGCTCCCAGCACAAAGACAGTGTGGGTGTATTGTGGGTATGAATGGTGCTGTGTTGAATCATTTGTGTGTTTGTCTGGCTGTCTGAAGAGGGTTTTTTTTAATTTAAATGAAATTTTCATAGTTTTCCAACAGTGTTTCCCCTGAAATCTGATTTTCTGTATTAGGCTGTACTGTCAACAAATCCTGCGTAGAGACACCATCATCATCACTCATCCTACAAGCAGTACGTATCTTATTTGTCTGTGTTACATCTCCATAGTCGTCTGAAAATGATTAAAAATATGTCAGTGAGCTTTCTTGGAGTTGGAGTGTTTGACAGGTTTCTTCTTTGGAAAACAGTTGACACTAGTGTTTAACAAATTTACTTCAAAAAGTGACAACAGTTGCAAGACTATGAAACTGTTAAAAACTAGTGTCAACTTATGTTTCCTAAAACAATGCAGCATATCTCCTAGCACCAGCATGAAACACATTGATGTTTTTATTTCTTTTAAGTCAAGAGTGGAGAGGTGCAGCACGGATAAATGCGATACGGTTGTTATAGATATGCAGACACTGTTTGGATAAATCAGCGCGGGTGTCAGTCTGCTGTACTGAAAAAAATATCAACACAAGTGGATGTTTTTGTGTGATTATAAGTGCTCAACTTCGCTGACTTGACTGTCTCTGCAGGTGTACACTGATGGAGACTCTCTGAAAGTGAAGGACGATCTTCAGACGGTGGGAAAGTCGTTGCTCTGCCTCCCCTCCAAAGGCTGCACAGATGTTTTCATCTGGTCAAGAAAACATCTCCAACTCCCCAACATCCACTAAAGGACCAGTCAAATATGGGGAGCTCATTGTGCTGGGGTAAGACGGGGTTTTACGTTGGTGGTTAAGAGTCTCATGGTTTTACTTGTTTAAACAGCACAATAACACACTGTACTGTGTGTAACTACGGACTCTTAGTGTTCCTACATTCCAGACATGTTCTGCCTCAGCTCAAACTTACTACTTTATTTTTAATGAGGAATCTGCTTGCACTGCATGTATATCCACGGACGTGCCATGACCTGGGTGACTGAGAATCTGCACAAACACTTTTCATCACATGGTAATTCAGTTAAAAGCATGGCAACTCTGCTTAGTGATGCATTCAGGGGTTCTATGACAGCCAAAACTGAAGTGTCAGCTGCTGAAAAGAACACAAATGGGCATGGTCAAGCGGTTACGTAGGGTAAAAAAACTGTTTAGATGATAATGAGTCGGCCTACGTTTACCTGGTATACAAGTTAAATACATGGGTTGAATGGGTGTTTCTAGTACTTTGAGGCCATGCAAAGACATTTGTCAATTTCAGCCATTTTCACTGAAATCTTTGTGAAAAATATTTCGTTTACGTAGGGTAAAAAAAAAACTACATAAAAAATTGCCAAATTTTTCAGCATATCAAAAGTTGCTGTTTTTACTTGAAGTTGCCAAAATTAATATTGCCATAGTGTCAGGTATATTGTTAACTGCAACTCCTGCAATTTTGGTGAAAAAAAAATTAATTGGACTAGGATTGGAGGATATAAATATGACGGGAAGTCTGGTTATATAGGGTAACGTAATTATGGTTACATTGGGTAAATTCTCAAGTCCTCGAGGTTGGTAATCAAAAATGATCTGTCAAGCACAAATGATTTAATATTATCCCAATATCATGCTTGGTGTGAATAATTCTAGGTAAAAATAATGTTTAAAATCTATTATCATTAAAGTTGAACTACAAATCAGTACTCTCTAGGGCAGGGGTCACCAACCCTGGTCCTCGAGGGCCCCTATCCTGCATGTTTTAAATGTTTCCCTCTTCCAGCACACCTGACAGTTGTTATCAGGCTTCTGCAGAGCTGGATAATAGGCTTATCATTTGAGTCAGGTGTGTTGGAAAAGAGATACATCTAAAACATGCAGGATAGGGGCCCTCGAAGACCAGGGTTGGTGACCCCTGCTCTAGGACAAGTAAAGTATGAGACAAAAAATGCAAATGTGGGCATCAAATATAGTCTTTTAAAACAATGAAAATGAACTGGCTCTCTTTTTTTTGCATAATTTTGAAACAGTAAAGTTAGTTTTAGGACTCCCCAACAGTTATGTATCAGCTACAAATGACAAAAGAAGTCTATCTTGAAATTTCTCTTTTCACCCAACATGTTCATAGTCCCCTGACTGTACCCTAGTGCTTTGCCTTGCAGTTGTCTGAGGGCAAAACATTTGCGTTATAGAAGTTCCAGTACCGGTATGTGTAGTCTTCTATACTATTTCTGCACTAATTGTTGCTTCTTATACTGGTATCATGATATGTAGAGCATATTTTTATATTGTGTAGCATAAAATCCACATCTCTAAATCATCTGTCACATTATGTGTTAAATATTTAAGTACTTTAGTACGTGCCCGTGGATAGCTGTGATGGCAGTGACACTGGCAAAAGCACCCCAAGTAGTTTTGTCTCTGTAGATAGTATCCAGATTCATGTTTGCTCTGGTCATACAGAGCTTTCTAATGGAGATTCAGATGATAGAAACAATACGTTTTCTTTCCTCCTGTTTGCATCATTTGCAAGACGCAACCAAATATTCATTTTAATTCCCCCCTTTCCTTGGTTGTGGTTGACAAATTGTGGGGATACACTCTGCTTTCGTTATTTGATTTGTCATTGAACGATGTGTCTAGTGGTACTGGACAACTTTAAATTCAACTTCTGTAAGATACACTAAAAGTATGAAAACATGTGATTGTTGAACAGATCAGAGTTAACAAACTGTTATGTTAGTCTCTCATTCTAGTTGTTGCAGAATTT
Source organism: Ostorhinchus angustatus (assembly GCA_029822955.1). NCBI lineage: Eukaryota > Metazoa > Chordata > Actinopteri > Kurtiformes > Apogonidae > Ostorhinchus > Ostorhinchus angustatus. The sequence goes on from JAPTMW010000001.1 coordinate 25,481,560, forward strand.
TCAGCAGATTTTTATCCCGCTACAGGGATTTACTCCCATTCAGTCACAAAAGCTGGTGGTAAGACCTGTTTCCCAGTCAGCATTCAGTCATCATTCAACCCAAAGGTGTTTGATGGGGTCAGAGGTCAGGGCAGTGTGCCAGACACTTCAGTTTTCCCACATCCAACTGTTTTGGAAAACCACTTCTTACTGAATGTGTCTCATGAACTAAATTGGTGGGACACTGTTGTCATTGCATTCTGACTTTCCCCAAATACACTGCAGGGAGCTAAAGCAAAAAAACAAACAAAAAAAAAAAACTAGTTGCACACCAAAGATAGAATCAGGGGATGATCAGTGCAGTCCACATACTAGAACATATAGTGTATAGTTT
>JAPTMW010000001.1:25832159-25843028 GCA_029822955.1 Ostorhinchus angustatus
TAATGATAATAATAATAATAATAATAATAATGCTAAGTAAGGGGGGAAAAAGGGGGAGGGGGTTCTCACTGCTGTTATGGAAGTTGAAGACATCTTATACTGTAGAACAACTGAAAATTCCATATTTGTATCATGAATAGTTCCAAAGCAGCACATTATTTTTTATTACTTCGTATCCTTTCCGTACCACTCACTCATTTTTACAGCTACAGTACGCTCCATTTTCAAAGCCTGAATATCTCAAAAACGAAAAGATATAAGGCTGTGATTTTGCATGGTGTTTACTAAGACTAATAACATTCATTTCTGGAAATCTGATGCAAATTGGAGATGGCCATTAGGGAGAGATCTGGTGTTTTCACATGGACTGACTATTATATTAACATAAAATCAGCCTTTTTTTTCCTTTACTGATTCTTGAAAAGGGTTGCACATGATACTCTACAATTAGTGAAGCTTTTCACAACCAAAAAATCTATTCTTACCCAGTCACGAGATTGAAAATTGATTTAGTTTTTTGTTATTTTGCAAACTAATGGCTCACCTTCTATATAATTAACAGTAAAAACGACTTCTTTTAATGTTCTCCCAAGGGTAAAAGCATTTCAACTCTATCCTAAGATCTACAAGGCCAATACCATCCAAGAAGGGAGTTGAAATCAAAATTGGCTAAATCTAGTAGTCAGGAGGAGGATTAAAAGTGGGGGAGGGGGTGCTTACTCTGGTTTAGTGGAAATCTGAGATGGAGAGAGAGTATTTGGAAAAAGAGAGACAAAAGGAATGTACACGGCAGTAAATGAATGAAGTTTTTAGTGTCTGCTGTCACCAGAGGGGGGCAATAGAATATTTCCAATCCACTGCCTTACACCCACAAACAATCCCACCTGCCCCGTGGTATCATCTACAGGTGTGTGCGCATCTGTGTGTGTGTGTGCGCTTCTGTGTGTGTGTGTTTGTTGGGGAGGTGTAGGCATTAAATTGAGCGATGGAGTGCTCTCATTGATTTCCACAGTAAAGGAAAAGTAATCTTCTGTGGGCTGCTCTGTGTGTTTGTGTGTGTGCTCATGTGTGCGTTGCTATCATTCAGTGATTGAAACAGTGGTCAGAAAACAGTATTAAAGATTTTATAGGCTCACTTCATAGATATATCACTTCAAAATCAGTTGATAGCAGAGTATAATTGCTGCAGTAAAGCAGGGACACCGGTTGTACAGTCCGAACAGAAGCCGCATTTGAGCTCCACGTGATTTTTATTCGCGTATGGAAGGTTTCAGGTCAGGTTTTCCTCCACGGCTCTAAATTGCTTTCCAGCCAACTGGTACATGACATTTCTTAACCTGTAAAAAGGAGAAATATGCCATTTGCCTCAGAGAGCAAGTCATATGGGTGAGGAAAGTGTCAGTGGCTTAGCTTGAGAGATTTATAATGGCTGTTTAAAAAACACTTTTTACAGTACGTACACTTGCTCACAGCCTCGGCTCTGTCAAACACAGAGGAGCCACCGTGGATATTTAGATACAGTACTTATCTGACCGCTCCCCAGGCTCAAAGCTTTGTCCTTTGTCACGTTACAGAAGGAGACAAAGGAGGAATAAATCAAAGCTTATTTTTCTTCTGTTAATAGTGGTCTGTTTCCTTGACAGTAAGAAGAGCTTCGTGATAAAAACCAAACCAAGGTTAATTCATTGTAATCTGAACATATGTGATTTAACCGTTTTCCAATACGGCCGACTGATACGGTGGCTGCAGATATTCATCTTACTGATTTAACAGCCTGTTGTTTTTTTTATAATGTATCATCCATTACAAAACTGACATTGTTCAGACAGATCAAAACAGATAAATCTTCACATGATAGATGGAGGTGATTTGTAGAGTGATAAACCGTCTGTGTGTTACAGTACATAAGAGACCATGAAGTATCAGTGATTTCAGGATAAGAAACACATCCAGATGAACAGAAAACACACAGCATGATCAGTATTTACTAGGACAGTCTCACAGTTTACTTCAGTTTCAGATTTTGAGGACACAGCTCATGAGGAGTCCGTGGACTAGGGATGGGAATCGATGTGAATTGAAGGATTCCGATTCCATTATTGATTTTGCTTATTGATGCGATTCCTTAGCGATTCTCATTGGGTGAAGGAACAAAAGAGTTAACTGTCTTTTATATTTCCATCTATGCACAGAAAATATAACATACACAGCATGCACAAATAATAATAACAGATGACGCTGGTCCCGGGTTGGGGGGTTGGGGTCACACCATGCAACCGTACAAAGTGAAAGTGAAACTTAAGATGCTTTACTAATTCCTCTACGTCTCCTGTTGTTGTGCACCTCATTTTCTTTTCCCTACCTTTGGAAACTTTTATTTGAGGGGGCAGGATGTTTGTCGCCTGCACCAGAACCAGGCTCAGATGAACGCCCTGGTGTTCGCTCTGCCACTAGATTCATAGGCATCGCTCAGTAACGTATCGAACACGCGACATTTCTGCAAATGAATTGCATGCTGTGTGGACAAATGTTTGAGCTTATTGGAGGGATTTCCCCCTTTGAAGAAATGGAAGTTTTGCGAGTGTTACAAGTGTCATTTTTTTGAAGCATTTCTGCCTCAATGCCATGTTGGCTACGTTCTGACCAAAACAATGCAGCGTGCGTGTGACGTCATCACACATGCACAATGAAGGTGGAATCGATTAGCAGAATCGTTAAGCACGCAGGCAAACCATTCCAAGGAGACGAGCTACTGGGAACCAGTTTTCTAAAAGAACTGGTTCTCCATTCGCATCCCTATCCATGGACAATAAGACGAAGCAAATTAAAAAGAGAAGAAACTGTTAAACTCAGGCAGTAATTTAATACAATAACATATTTAAAGCTGATCAAGTTATTTCTATTTCAAAAACAATGCAAACAACTTAAAGGCATGAGTGACACTAAACTTGCATTAAATGAACTGACTCATGTATGTTAAAGAATGGTTGTTATTGTTAGTTGTTACCCCGCCCCCCAAAGGAGAGGCGGGGGTATTGTTTTTGGTTCAGTTTGTTTGTTTGTCAGCAACTTTACACAAAAACTACTGGACCAATTTCCAAGAAATTTTCAGGAAAGGTGCAAGGTGGTCCAGAATAGATCCCATTACATTTTGGTGAATGTAGGTCAAAGGTCAAGGTCACCAAAAAATAGATTGGGCAAATCAGGTGAAACATTTGTGAGGGGTGGGGTTTATTGTGCCTGGCACCACTCGTTTATTCTTTGTTTATTCTTTATTGTGGATCCCCATCAGCCGGCACACAAATGGCTGGCTATTATTCCTGGGGTCCTGTAAAAAAAAGTTCAGTATACAAAATAACAACACAGATCCAGTTACAGTAAAAAAAAAAAAAAAAAAGGAAGGAAGAAAGGAAGGACAAGAAGAAGAAAAGAAAGAAAAAAAAAAGCATCCCCAAATAGTAACATAAAAAGACCAGTAACTCTCAAGCTTGAATAGTGACTTTACATGTTGTTTAAATGCTTTCTTACTTGAAATGGTTCTAATATTTAAAGGACGAGTGTTCTATACAGAAATAGCTCTATATACAACAGTGCTTTTCATTGAATTCGTTTTAGGTCGTGGTAATATAAGTAGGCCTTGAGTTCAGCTTCTGGTACTGTAGTGATGAACATGAGCATTATGTCCAATTTGATTAGCAGGAGCTGTAGGATACTTGGTATAAATAATTTTGCGAATAAATAACAACAAGCGGTGCCAGGCCCAACAAACCCCGCCCCTCGCAAACATGTTACCTGTTTTGCCCTATCTCTTATCATTGCAAAAGCACATTTTTGGTGACTTTGACCTTGACCTTTGCTCTGCATTCACCAAAATTTTATGGGATCTATTCTGGACCACCTCCCATCTATCATGAAAATTTCATGGAAGTTGGTGCAGTAGATTTGCGTAAAGTTGCTGACAGTAAACTGGTAGATAACCTGTGAATAACCTTTGACCATCTTAGACAAGAATGCATTCGGTCAACACTAGAACTATAAGAACAATCAGCAGTAAGTCTAACTGCCCTATTTTGAGCTGTTTGTAATTTTATAAGTTCAGATTTAGGTGCAGGAGCCCAAATAACTGAACAATAATCAACATGACAAACCACCATCCTTTGTACTGCCTGTCTGCGGATAGCAGGTGTTCGATAGGGAGCACATCTGCCAACAGCAGCAGTTCTTCTACCCATCTTGGCGACGTTTTGATTAATATGTAGTTGTGAGTGTTTAATAGATTGTACTTGCATGAAGTTTATGTTCAGTTAATGATGTATTTTATTGAAAAAACCCTTTTTCTTCGGTTTTCTCTGTTTTTGATATAACCCTCAACTTTAATGTGAGCTTTTATAAACATCTACATGATCAGTGAACTAAATCTAAGAAAAAACCTGATTTTCACTGAAAAAAAAATGCAAATTATATAGGATAATATTGCAATGAATGGTGATAAATCACCCAGGAAGAGTTAAATAGAGAGGAAAAAATGATTTGGGAACTGACACCAAAATAGCGCTGGGTCTTTATGGATAATTTCCATTACTATGCATTATATCATTAACAGGTCACTCTGAGTTCATCCCATAATTAATTTACTTTGCCAGCAACGTGGTTGATTTAGACTCTACATATCACAATATTTTAAAGTAATTTCAAGACTGTGGCAAAGCAAACACGCTATAGCAGAGAATATGTTAATTAAATGAAAAGTGAATACAGTAGGGGAAAAAAGTTTTTGAACATCCTTAAAATCTTACATAATCTCAAACATTATCATGAAATATTTGCATAAAATCGTTTTTGTGTTTCAGAAGGCGTGGCTGCATCAGACAGACACTAACAAATGCTTTTTTTTTTTTCTTTTTTTTTTAATTGTTAATAAGGAAAAATAACAAAACTAAATTCTTGACAGTTTCAACATGTCATGTCCTGGATGTGTTTCATTATCTACTGAAACCTTGGTACAACAGTGCACATGTAGAAGGGAGCATGTGGGTTTGGAGAATGGAACAGTACTTGGTAGACTTCAATGACTGAGGAGGGATTCTTAATGTAATATAGTACAAATGCATGGGGCATCCAAAACCTTTTTTCCACCACTGTATGTCACTAAAAATAATGTGAATAAACTTACTTACGTTAGCTTTTTTGTGAACAACCTAATGATGTCTTCAAACTTAACATAAACTCGGCATGATCACTGGTGACCGTCACGTCCCAAACTGATATCGATGTAACCTCGAGATCGTGGCAGTTTTTAAAAGAAGACATGACAGTTGCTCTTTGGCGGCTGTAGTAGCTCACGATGGGAAACAATTTCCTGGTTTCCTGATCAACTGAATGGCTTTTTAAACAAATGACATGTTGTAGAAAGTGGGTCTTATTTCTATAGATTTAGATGTAATTAGTGTGATTGGGGCTTTCAGGGTTATTTCCTACCGCAAGTAATTGTTGTGTGTCTGAAAAGTGTTTACAGGAAGAGAAGGAGAAACAAACTCAGATAAAATATATTTCTAGAAATATCAGTTCTGTGTGGAGCTGAATAAGACTGAGGAGGTGCAAAGGGGATGAACGCATTTCTGCAGATTTCTGTTCAGATCCTTTTGCAATGTTTCAGTCAGAAGATAACGATCATCATAAGGCTTTTAAAAAAAATGTTAATCCTATATGTGTCCTATAGATCTGTTTAAATAAAGGTGATATGAGGGGATGTAAAACAAAAATTAACCAAAGCCTTGTGACGGGTAGTGACTAGGGATGTGGTTGACTCATTTTAATTTAAGATTGGAGGAGACATGTTCTAAAGATGCAGAACTAATGTTTATGACTCTGTTTCTGCCGAGGCCTGTGTAGGTTAAGCAATGTCTCCCATTAACGATGGAGACTGTGGAGTTCCGCTATGGTCTGTTTGCTTTGCCACAGTCTGGAAATTACCTTAAAATATTGTGATATGTAGAGTCTAAATCAACCACGTTGCCGGCAAAGTAAATTAATTACGGGACGAACTCAGACTGAGCTGTTAATGTTAAAATGCATAGTAATGGAAATTATCCATAAAGACCCAGTGCTATTTTGGTGTCAGTTCCCAAATAATTTTTTCCTCTCTATTCAACTCTTCCTGAGTGATTTATCACCATTCATTGCAATATTATCCTCTGTATTTGCATTTTTTTCAGTGAAAATCTGTTTTTTTTTCTAAGATTTAGTTCACTGATCATGTAGATGTTTATTAAAGCTCACATTAAAGTTGAGGGTTATTACATCAAAAACAGAGAAAACTGAAGAAAAAGTGACTTTTTCCGGTAAAATACATCATTAACTGAACATAAACCCAGTGTCTCCATCCACTGTCATTGATCCAACTCCATGGGGTTTACTGGTGAATCAATGTTGTAGAAGATGACAGTCCAAATGGGTCATATGTGATGACCATGAAAAGATGACAAACTGCATTTTACACCAATTATTACCTCGCCCCCCGAGGGTATTGTTTTTGTTTTTGTCTGTCTGTCTGTCAGCAAAAACTACCAGACCAATTTCCATGAAATTTTCCGGAAAGGTACAAGGTGGTCTAGAATAGATCCTATTAAAATTTGGTGAATGTAGGTCAAAGGTCAAGGTCACAAAAAATGTGTTTTCGCAATGATAAGAGATAGGGCAAATCAGGTAAAACATTTGCGAGGGGCGGGGTTTGTTGTGCCTGGCACCACTTGTTTACATGTATTTATAGAATTAGTGGATCAACAGGTATTGATATTATAAAAACCAATTGGCCTCTGTGTGTGTGTGTGTGCGCGTGTGTGTGTGTGTGTGAATGTGTGTCTCGGGATTTACATAAAATCCGTAAAGAGCTGACTGTTACAGTTTGTCATACTCAGGGTGTGATTTGTTGGGGGGGGGGATCAATCCCCCCTCTGGTTTTTACATCCCTATTTCTGCTGAATGAATTTCACAACCCTGTCAATGATTAAAAACCAACTGAAATAACAGGCAGGTTGTGACTGAGTTTTCTTACACATATATCCTACATTGGTGGGACTAACTTTGACCTGAACCGAACTGTTGGCAGTCTTGGCATTCGTAAATGTCCCCATGCACATAAATAAATCGTATACCTTTCCTCTCGCTCTCTGTATATATCAGTGTCTCTCCAACGTCACTCGGTTCGTGTAAGTTATACGCAGCAGAATGTACGTCTGCAGGCGCCAACGCACATGTTCAACACATGAAGTGTGACATCAGAGCAAACTGTTTACTTAGTCTAATTAGCTGAATTATTTTGACATGATGGGAAAACTTAATAGATTAGTTTTCATGTTACGTTTTATAGTCTGATTGAGTTGCCCGTTCGCCATAAATCCTCTACCATGTTCATGTGATCGGCCTCTATCCATGGTCCTGAAACGTAATTAGGCCATCTCCCACATCGCAGAAACTTAAATATTTAATGTATTTTTAGTTTGCATTAAAGATGAATGTCCAACTGTTCAACATGTAATAGGACCTACTGTTAATTTATAAAAGAATTAGGCCTGTTGATTGCTTGTTTTTTCATGATAAAAAAGAAAAAAAAAAAACATCCCCCTCTCTTTTTTTTTTAACAAATAGCACCCTGGGCATACTTATGTATTTTTGGTCAAGGAACAGACTAGCGAAAATGACAAGTTGATAGGACCAATATTTTGGCAGATATTAGTTATTTTGAAATAAAATAGCCTTATAATCACGTTGCTATACTCAGAACACTTTGGCGGTGACTGCTGGACACATGTGGTACAGCATGTCCGAACACACAACAGCATAAAAACTACTACATCTACAACCTGTGGATCCCCACGAGTCAATGCACTAGTTACACATATTAGATCAGTTGATGGTTTTGGTCATCAGAGGCCGTTTAGGTCTTTATGGGTTAAACTCACCACATAAACTCCAGTTTACGATATACACATAAAAATCTACAGCTGAACCAGACCCAGAACCAGCGGCCTTGGAGAACTCAACCCAACTCCAAGACATAAGCACCAGTGTTGACTAGGGTGGGAATCGGAAACCGGTTCCGACTTAGAACTTGTTGATCAGTTCTATTGGAATTGTACACCTAAAGCATTATAAATTCTTGTTAACGATTCTCTCATTTCCCAGCATGATGTTTTCTGGTTTTCTCTACGTCGCATCGTGGTACATTACGTGATTACGTCACCTGCTAACCTGCTTCACCGTGAGAAACCACGAGCCACTTTTACATAGAGATCCTGGAAAAAGGTGAGATGGTGATCCTACCTTTTTTCCACCATTGACCGATTTCCAGAGCCAAGTTAAAGGAGTAACAGAGGTGAGTCAGGCTGGACTTTTACACAGCGGACCTGTGCTCCAGAATCAAAGGGGCGGTAACGTAGCGTATAGTGTTGCGCGTCGGAAATACCCCGAGCACAGCTTGTTAACTAAGCTCTTCCACATTTGTGGAACGGCGAAAGACAGGCACAAATTATGATTCCACATTTATCATGACTCTGTTACAACCACCAGAAGCGTTACAGAGGTGGGACCAAATGATCCCATTATTTCATTTACACAGAAGTCATTCCAGAATAAAGGTGAAATATTCCCGGAATAGAAGTGTTGTGTAAGAACGGCTACGGAGAGGAAACAGCGATCCAAAGCTTGGCTACATTTCACCAGAAGAGATGAGAATAATGTCGTATGTAATGAGTGTAATGCTGTAATTTCATCTAAGGATGCAAAGACTAGCAACATGCTCCAGCATTTGTCAAACTGGCATGGAACTAAATTCCAGGAATGTCGTGTTCAACCCCCTACGTACGAACGCTAATATTGCTGGTCAAACAAGCTCCACTATGACCTGTCGACTACTTTTTTCCCACTCAAAAAACAGACAGGAATCGATAGGAGAATTGATAAGGAGTTGGATTGGTGAGCGGAATCGACAGTGGCATCGATATTAATAAAATCCTATCATTTCCCACCCCTAGAGTTGACGGCAACATCACTGTCATTTTTTATGTATTTAATGACTAATTATTGTTTGTCTGTATGTCGGCATCAGCAGCCGGTGGCACGAAACACAAACAAACAAACCCATTTCCGCACGCTGACATCAGATAATCAGCTAAAGCGATGACTCAACAGGTCTGTGAGTGAGTCTGCATCTTTATTAGAATGACAGGAACTGGTCTGTGCTCACTTTGGACTAAGAGTCGATGAGAATCTGAGAGGAATCAAACGGCCATTTTCTCATACGCTGAAAAATAAGTGTAGGAATGAAAACTCGGTGGAGCAAAAAGACCGAACTGACAGAACATAATACATCCGTGAGATGAAGCTTTAGAACAACGCACGCTGGCAGAAGCGAAAAGGTAATTACCAATGTGACGACCATGTTCTGCAGCTGTCCGTTACTGCGCCTGCACAAAATTAGGAATGAATCGATAGTGAAATGTAAATGTAATAATTTGACATCACCCTAATCATCATCATCAAATATGCTATAATCACTTGATTCTGTTTCATATTAATTCAGTTTGAAAAAAAAAAAGTAATGACAGAAGGTAGAAATTAAAAGCATCTGACAAGTGACAACCCCTCCCCTGATGGTGATGTCAACACTAATCAAATAATCGACTTAAACTGGTTTGATCATTCAACCTCAAAGAGTCGTTAAAATGCCCGTTTCTAGTAATGACCCCAAACAGAAGACTTTAACTCATTCCTTCCCACCTAATTTGTGTTAATTTTCTCATATTTACAAAGTTCCAACGATTGTTACTGAAGAACAAGGCAAAAAGGAATAAATTACACCTCATTTGAAAGGTTTCAGAACATTTTTTTTTTTGTTGTTGTAGTGTCTGATCTACAATAGGTTCAATTTTGCACAAAAAAGTCTTTGTGCTTTCTTTTTTTTGGGGTGGGGTGGGTTACCCATTTTTTCCACAGGAATATACAGTCATCCTCAGAATTATTCATACTCCTACCATTTTTTGTGATTTTTGTTTTTTGTGATGAAATGAATGAATTTTGTCACAAGAAATGATACTTGGAGTATTTTATTAGTGAATTTCCAAAAAAAAAAAAAAAAAAAAAAACCTGGCATGTTCAAAATTATTCATACCCTAGGTTTACTAAATTCAATGTCTTTTCTTAATAGTCAGTAAAGAAGACTTTGTTCTTGATGTTCTTTATTCCACCCTGTTTTGACCCTATAACACACAGTGAAACAAAACTATAGAAGAAAAGGAACACAAACACATACTCACAACAGCTTTTATGACGCTGAAAGAGGCGCACATTCACAGCAGAACGTTTACCTGGAATAGTGTATCAGGGGTTAAAGGGTTAATAACCATAACCATCACAATGAACCCGCACCAAACCTTCTTTTCTTTTTTTTTTTCCTCTAATCAACAGACTTAAAGAGCAGCTTAAATAACTTGGATTTTGAATATCTTCACTATGAGTTATAACTACCAGTACATCTGAAACACTGATGAAGACATTTCCCTCTTGTTTGACTGTGGACTGATTTATCCATGTGAATGAGGATGAAATATCTGAATACTTTTCATACCTTGATCTCTGGCTTTTTAACTCTTCTTCTCTACTTTTTTCTTTCCATGTGGTTCCATGTGGATTTGTCAAATGGGGCTGTTTCGTTATTCAGAGCCCCCTAGTTGTATAAAGTGTATTCTATGAGTTGAACACTAATGCAGTTATTGACTCACACATGCAGTCATGTTTTTTATTGTACACTCTCCTGATCCAGTGCTTTGCAGAAATGATTACACACAATGGACGAAGCTGCTTTTTTTTTTT
>JAPTMW010000001.1:25972108-25988898 GCA_029822955.1 Ostorhinchus angustatus
CGCAAGTAAGTAATTCTAGTCTGCACGGTGGCACTGCAGTTTTTATTTTACATGTGCACCCCAGCGTGTCATTAATTCTGTCTTAGAGTCCCATGCAGGGATAAGAGGCTTGAAGACGTGAAGCACTGCATTAATACTGGCAGAGCGCTGAAGTTGTGCATGTCATCAAACTGACGCTTATAATTAGTAATCATTCCATCAAGACAATCTTAACAATTAAAAGCTCAGTTTCGGTTTTCATTGATGGATTAAGTAAGTAAAACAAAAAAAGAAAAAGTACAAAGAGTAGATAGATTAATTAATGAAATGATACCGAAACTAAAATCAAAACAAAGATACTCTCAGATACTTAGTGAAGACAGATTAAGTGAGGTCCTTAAATGGAGAGAATAAGAGGAGAGAAAACATGTTGGCTAATGGACTCACTTTATCTTTCCTCTGAACCCTCCTTTTAATTCACTTTTTGTTCTCTTCATCTTTCTCTCCAGTCATTACACATCATTCTTTTCTTCTATCCCTGCCTGGGTTACATCTTTCTCTCCTTTCTACCACTTATTTCTCTCCTCCACTCTCTGTAATTGAGAAGGGGCGGCGCACACACATTCATCTCATTAAGTGCGCACACAAAACGCTCGCCGTTCTCGCAAACCTTATGTTATCCTGTACGAAAATGAATGTGCATGCGGATTGAATCACAAGTCATTCTCGCAGGATTCGCTTTATCTTGTGAAGGCGGGGGCAGAAAGAGAGAAAAGGAAAACGAATGAAAATAAAATGAAGGTGTTCAAGCGAAAGAAAGAAATTAATTATCCTGTTTACTTGTTGATGCAGACCCTTCAGTAGCAGCCAGTAGCTATTATGTAGTTCGAACACACAAGTGGATATGTCAGGACACATGCATATATACTGAGCTGAAAGAGCTTTTAAATTTTGTTGTATTATACAATGCAATGACAATAAACTATTCTATTCTATTCTATTCTATTCTATTCTATTCTATTCTATTCTATTCTATTCTATTCTATTCTATTCTATGTGCTACTAGTGCTACTTCTGCCCCCCCCTCCTCCCTCCCCCGTCTTCCTGTCTTATATCGCAGCCTGATGTCTCAGCTCTGTTTTGTATTGTCAGTGTGTTTGACTCAGCAAAATATTCATGACAATGCCTCTCAGTCTTGTCTTTGACTTTCCAGTCTGTCATCACGTTATTCCACTAGTCATGACATGTATCTCTGAGTGTTTTTGACAATGTCTGAAATAGCAAAAATGATGACAGTAACATCAGTCGTGCTGTTTTCTCATGCCATCAAAAAAAAACCAAACAAAAAAAAAAAAAAAGCAACCTAATTATTATTATTAATACTGTCCCATATTTGTGTCTTTTGAAGCAGGACATTGTTCAAATGGATGGTGTGACATTCTAATTGTTGTTATTGAGGCAGGTGGCAATTTTTATTTTGTGTTGTGAATTCAGAATGTCTTCATCCCGGTGCAGAACCAGGCTGACTTATGTAGGTGCTTTAGTGGAGACTCATTTCAGACAAAACACAATCAAACTGCTATCACAATTACAGTTACAGTTACGTAATCACAGTATCACCCTGCGTGATAGTTATATAATCGTAAAGCAGAGAAAGGATTTTTTATTGTTCTGAAGGTTTTCCATTCTTTATACTAGTGCATGTTTTGTCCAAAATGATCAGCAACCTCCTTGTTGACCAACACAATAAAGTCAAATTTTAAAATTATAACCATAATATGACACAAACAAATTGTGCAGTGGTACTTTTAAAGCCTCTCAGACTGGGTAAAACTCAACCACATTCTCATGGTTGGACTAAATGTGAGCCACATATAGAGAGTAGGGATGGAGGGATTCACCGATTTGAATCGGTGGTCCGAGACAAATGTTTGGGAAGTGACTCTACCAGTAGCTTCATCGGGTACACCTGCCGGCTAAATGCGCAATGTATCTTTCTTAGCGTGTCTGCATTGGTAAAATCCATGATTACATTGATTTTTACATAGTTTGTCTCCTCTGCACCCGTGTTTTCGTGGCGCCTTGAATGCACCATCACTATCATTTGGCGTTTTGTTATGCAGTTAGTAAACAGCAAACATAGAGGGAAGTGAGACAACAGGTGAAGAGGAGATATTCAGCATACCTCTGAAAAGTCAAAAGTTTGTTGGTTGTTTGTTTCACAAGGAAAGAGAGAGGACAATATAATTGTGATGTTTAGAAACCAGATGTGGACTTGTAAATTCTTTGTATTGTGTTGAATCCTTTTGAATCGTATCGAACCGAATCACATTGTGTAAAGTCAAATCGTCATCAAATCATTAATGAATCGCATTGTATCATGAACAGGTGAATCGTATCGCATCATATCGGCAGGGGGCTTCACTGTATCGTTAATGTATCGTATCGCTGGCAGCATATCAAGATGCAAATCAGCCTCAGTGGTGGGGATTCACATCCCTAATAGAGAACAGCTGACACAAATAGATGAGCGTATGTGTCCTGACTTTGAGTGATGCTGTGGCACAAAAACCCTTTTTAAAATTTAAAACCATTTTCACATTTCAAAACCAGGATAATTTGTCCCAATTGTTGACACTAGCAATCAAATATCCAGTTAGATAAATGCTGGCAGAAACACGATGTCCTTGATGAAGGTAATAAGTTGTTAGTTCTTGTTAAGTGTACAGAGTACAATCATTTCTGAAGTACATTAACACATATTGTACATTAACACACACAGTGGTGCTCTCTGAAATGTAACATTGAGTTAGAGCTTCTCTATGCTAGTAATGCTTGTGAAAGCCTCCCTTGTGCTCCCATGTTGTCATAGATCTGTCTTGGAGCTAATGTGTCAGCCCTTATTGATGCCAACATTACGTCCACCTGCTGTTACTGCACTGTGTTCATTTGTAATATTTTCACCCTGCTCCCACACCTTTGACATGTCATGCATGGCTGCACAATGTTTGTGTCTACACTTCTGGTCACCAAAACATTACAGATGCCGCTGAGACAGTTGAGATTGCTTGTGCTCCATCTCAGAACAGTAGAGACTACAGTGTGATTGTTGGGTATTTGTCATAGGGTTAAAGTGATTCAGAGAGAGTGTTTTAATACAGCAACTAATGAAGTGTGTTAAGCAGCTCCCATCAGGCTGACAACAGATGCAGGTGCACAATTAGTTAGCTAATGGTTTTACAGTTCTTTACGGTTCATATTGAATAATTATTGAATTCTGTCACTGCTGAGTTCCATTCATTTCTAATCTGTACTTTGATTTCACACAACATGAATGTAATTACCCGCAGTGTAAATCTGTTTCTGCGTAGGATTAGGACGGTGCTTAAGATGAGGAGATATGGGAGAAAAGTTTCTCCATGCGCTTAAGCAGCCACATGGAAAGCTACTTAGTCATCACCCAAGAAAATACACAAAAGCACAGATTATTGGTTGAAATGATTGATATATCCCTCAGGAAAACCTCTGATTGATAGGTTTGAACCCAAGCTACATTTTGCTTGCAGCAGCGGTAAAGTCGATGAAAATGTTCTGTGGCTTCGAAAAGGACAAGTTTAACTGTCCTACAGTATGTGCACATGTTTTTTTTTTTTTTTTTACCAGCCTATCAACTCTGTTTACTCCCAGTACAGGGCTCATCTTAAGCGTTTTGTGTCTGAATTCATGGACAGCCACCCACCTGCTGAGTATTCTGAGAGCCAATTTGTCCCAATCTATGGTAAATATGTCACTTGTGGGCAAAACAAGGTCTGACTCGCACAGTGAAACCACAGATTCTCTGGCTGGCCACTATAACACTGGCATTGTAACAGCAATCTCTAATAGTTTTCTTTAATAATATGATAGTGCAGTCTGAAAGGCAGTGTGTTGGTTTTATACCAGTAATCCACCGTTCTAAATGTCAGTCTATGACTCTAGGCAAACATTATGCTGATTACTGCGACCATCATTTCTTAACAGTTCCTCGTGCCCAGCAAATCTTTAATGGCATTTGTGTGTGCGGTTCTGTTTGAGCTCTGAATTTACACCTAAGTATGTTTCTTGGCAAAAGAAAATCTACTTGATTATGTCCTTCTGCAGTCACTTTACGTGACATAGTGGCTTATTAGGCTGTCACTTACTCATCAGTTTGTATGTGTGCGTGGGTTGTTCAAATGCAGTGTGTGTAAGTAGACATTTCTATGCATCAGTTGTGTGGATAATTGCACTGTGGTTGTGTGTTTGTGTATGTGAATGAGCTTTCTAACCACCTGTTTTCAACACGCTGAACATAATCACCGCTGAAAGAATTTCTCAATCTTTCCTCGATCTCCCGTCTCAGGCCCCACCCCACCCCCCTCCCTTTCTCTGGGAGTCTATTCTCACCTCGCGCTCTTCCTGTCCATCGCTAGTATAAACATAATTAGCTTGTATCACGCGTGTATTAGGTTTACACAATGACTCAGCTGGGCCTTTCTTTCCGTGCCGCAAACACACATTCACACTCAGAAGACGCATGTTGCCATGAATGACAAGAGTGAAGAGATGGAGTGGAGTGTGTGTGTGTGTGTGGGAGGGGTTGTTTGTGTGTGTTGTTGCTGAAGGAACAACATGTAATACAAGATCAACTTATTTGTCGCTATCCCTGTTTTTTCCCACAGCATCCGATTCTCCAACGCATAAAAAAAAAAAAACATACTGAGCCAACGTGTGCCAAAATTAAGATCATTTATGAGTAAGCTCCATCTGTGAGCACAAGCTTAAGTATTAAAGTGAGACACACAAAGACAAGTGCACTTAAGTGTATGCCTCAGCCTACGCATGACAACCAACTGCATGGAGGAAGACTTTTATTTTAATGTTTTCCAGTGTTCTTCAGAACAGTTTTATTGAAGTTGTAAAGCGCTGTACTGCAAACACATACACCTACTGTATTTATATAGATTTGCAGAAGCCATATGACGTGTTTTGGTCAGAAATAAAAGAAACTGAAAGCAAAAAAAAAAAAAAATCACTGGATAGATATTGCACATTTAAAAAAAAATAATATAAAAAACCAGTGTACAGTGGTACAGATATATTTTTAAAATTATTATTCTGAGAAAATCCTGAGATTAAAGTCAGAATTCTGATTATAATCTCAGAATTTTGACTTTTTCCTCAGATGAGCGAAAGGAATAAACATTTCTGTCATCACTGATAATGGAAAAGTGTCCCTTTTTTGTATGAAAATGTTTGTTTTATTTTACTGTAGTACGTCATAAATTATATCTGCATTGGTTCTGGGTTTGAGCAAAGGGGAAGAGGAAGGAAAATCAAACAAAAACCAAAACAAACAGCAATCCAAAGTGGAACAAATACAAATAAAAATGTCGATGAGTAAATGGACTTAAATATTAGTACCATGTCTTCACCCTGTTGTGACTCATTTGTACTGATCATCAGTCTGTTACTGCTGTGTACAGCCAAATTAACCTGGAACCTTTTAATGCAAAGTGCTTTTCCCTCTTGGATGACATCACTTAGATCTCTGCTCAAGTAATTTATCAGAGGCCTCCATATATCCATAAAGCTGTTGTCATTTCCCTTTAACTTGGCACTGAGTCCTTCCATTGGCAAAGCCCTGAAAATGTTCATGTGTCAGATAAAAAAAAACTATTTTTTTAACCAAGAGGAGGAGCTTGTTAAACAGCTTGGATCTTATGTTTATGATTTAATTTTCATGGCAGCTCTAACAGAAACTGGGTTGGATTCTGTACAAATTCAGCGTATCTCTTTAGTTATACAAACATTACTTGGATATCTGATGGGGATTTGGGGGAATGTAAGTACGTTCATGTTCATGTATGATCTACAAGGATTTGTTTTGTTCATAACATGCCACTAGATCATTTAAAAAATGTATGTAGCTTTCTTGGGACAATGTCTACAAAGTTTTTCACATTTTTGAGAAATTTTTGAATTGTTGGAAATGGTGAGTTATCAATATAGTTACTATTTAGCACTGATAGGAAGTCATATATGGATTTTGATTTAATTAGTTGAGTTCTCCTCCAGTGAAAGTGCCACCCACTTCTATTGGGAGATTGATCTCCTGCATCAAGACCACACGACTCTAACATAGAACAGTAAATGACAATCTTGCAAATTCAACATGTTATTGATTGTTGATAGAACATGCCATTGAGATACAGGGCCACTGTTCCTATTTTTGTACTGTTGTACTAGTTTGTACTGCTTTAACAGTCTACAAAGTCTGAGCTCAACAAGGCTTTTCCTTCGTTATTATTCATCCCTGTACACATCACAAGGATCTAATCCAGTGAGCATTACAGAATTTCTGGATAAACTCCACCTCTTTGCACTGTCAGATTACAATAAGGAGGCTTTAGGAGCAGTATTACAAAGCAGGAGGTAATCAATATGTAATTGATCGAACAAATGCTTGAAATGTTTAATTATGACACAAAAATAGGGAGATAAAAAAAACATTCCCATGCTCTAATATTTGACTGGACTGCCTCAAGTTTTGACTGCAGCAGATATTCACTGCGGCATCATTTCGACAAGCTTATGCAATGTTAAGATATTTATTTACGTCATTTTATTGAGACATAACATTGTGACCAAGTGAATCAACCCCAGATCATAACACTCCCCCCACAGGCTTGTACTGTACACACTAGGCATGATGGGTAATCACTTCATCCGCCTCTCTTCTTACCCTGATGCGTCCAACACTCTTGAACAGGGTCAATCAGGACTCAAACTCGGACTCAGACTCAGCTTTATTGTCATTCCATCATTAGACAAGCCTTTGTGGCATGACACCTACAGGATCACAGGGGTTAATGTTCCAGTGGACCCTGGACTGTGTTTACTGGGGAACTTTACAAGTATTCGCAGTTCTCTAAACAATGCACCACTCAAATTTATGGAAGTTGCTCAGTGTGTGGCCAAGAAGTGCATTGTGGTGTCCCCTCTTTTTATTGACAGGTGGTCTTTTGAGGTGAATATTTGCATCCCCCTAGAAAAAAATCAGCTATTGTCTCAGAAAACGATATAACAGCTTTTAGAAAATATGGCAGCCATATTTAGACCATATCGGTACATCTGTTACAACAAGTACTTAATGTAGTTATTTGTGTTGACCTTGCACTCTGACGGTTTTTTAAGGCTGCAACTAAGAATAATTTTAGTAATCAATCAGTAGATTATTTTAATAACTAATTGATTCATTGGATAACACAAAAAACTCAATTCTCAAACATCGGTTAGATAAATGAGAAACGCCTCACTGCATCACCTAAAGGGTTAAAGAACGTGTTGCAGCTCAATCATATTAATCACCGCAGTAATTATCTGAACTATTTGCTTCGGTAAATCTGGAAAAGGGCTGTGTTTGACTAGGTTGTGTGTTGTTAATATAAGAAGAATTAAGTCTGCATTTCCAAAGAATTTCCAAAGACCCGTTTTCAAATTAGTCCCATTTTGTGCTTCATATGTACTAGCAGACGTTTAAATGGTTTCTCCCAATTCACCAGTGCTCATAGACTGAGAAGGTTATTTAATATGACTTCCTGCTTTTCTGAAGGTATTTCTAGTGATCCTCAAAGACACCTCCACGCTCTGAGTACTAGTAAAATCAATGCATTGCTCTGTGGTATGTATGTGTAAGAGGAACATACTGGGGCAACACCTCAGGCATCGAGCACAACATCTGTCCATCATGTTCACTTTGTAGACCTGCAGCAGGTGAAAGACAAGCTGCCAGCGGCGGTGTAGCAGGTATCAGATCTGTTTGGTGACCTGGATTTACAGATCTGCTAAACTGAGCACATGTAGCTCCTCCATGGACATATCCTCAGAATCAGAACTACGTTTCTAATTTTACTTGTTTTTTAAAAATTATTATTTTGTCTTTCAGTTCGCATTTAACTTCAGTTTTATCTAGGTTTATGAGTGTGGAAGATGTTTTTGCCCTTTTATCTTTTTTTTAACTTCAAGAATTAACTTCTCTTTGGTATGATTTTCTTTAGTTTTAGTCCTTGATGTTTTCAGGTACTATAAAGAAAACCGTGATTTATGTAGAAGATGGAGAAGAAAAATAAATGCATGCGAAGTCAGTTTATTCTTGCACACCCCATAAACCATTAACACTGGGGATGAATGACGATGATTTTACCTACAGTTTTATTGCTTTTACTTTTTCCAGTTTGAAAAGTTTTAGTGGTAGTTTTATTGTTAGTTCTTTCTTAAATAAAATAACTTTGGCGATGTCAGTGTTTTTTCTAAAGTTAGTCCAGTTATAACAGCATTCATTTGTAATTTCTCCTCCAAAGTATTATTGAGCGCTAAGGTGTTGTGATGTTTTTTTTTGTTTTCACTGGACTAAAAATTTAGATTTTTTTTGGAACCATGTCACTAGATTAGATTAGATTAGACTTTATTGATCCACAATGGGGAAATTCAATGGGCAAGGCAGCAACAGGATAAATAGCCAGAAAAAATGTGCATGAGTAAAGATAGAGCAAAAGATAAACAATTAAAAAATAATAATAATAGTAAAAAAAACGCCTTATTTCCAGTAAAAAACACTATTGTGTTTGGCTCCTATGGGATCCTTTCTCATCGAAGTGGTACAAAAAGAGCAGTAGAGTTTTCCTGTTTCTTAGCTGAGGTGCTGGTCCTAAATCTTTTAATGGTAGGGTAATGCAGGCTCACTGTGTCTCGGTATAATGTATGAGGTTTACACTTCTAGCAGTTTCCAAATTTTCAATTTCAAGTAGGTTTGCAAAATTCCCTCTCATTTTCCATCACTCTCTCGTTCTCTCTATGGAAAGGGGGTAATACGGTATAGTGGTGTCCCGAATGGGGGATGGGGGTGGGGTGTGGGGTCGCACCGTGGATGAAAATGAGATCTGTTTTTGGAACATGCATGGTCAGTGGAATAAGACGAAGGGAGAAGGTGAGAGAGCGAGACAGGAGATCATCCAGAAGGGACGAGGGGGGTGCATTGAGTGACGGCTCAACTGGTTTCTGCTGAGGAAGGTGGCTGAGCCAAAGAGACACAGAGACATTGAAGGGATGGTAGACAAATAATCTAGTCCAAGAAATAGCAGGCATTTTTACATGGAGAATATGAGGGAGGAACAGACATTCCTCAAGCACAGGGCACAAATCCCATCAGTGTTTATAATACAGGAAAGTGCATCACAGACATGTACATTTATCTGCAGTTCTGGAGGGGTAACTATCATGATTGACCTACAATCATGATAGTAAATCTAGACATGTAAGATGTGGGAATGGCAGAGAAAAGAAGAAAGTGAGTATGTACTAGTGGAATGATTGCAGGGGGACAGGAATGCCAAGGGGACAGCCAGTATGTCATACTATCGCACCACAGCAGAGAAGCCCCCGCTGCAGATACAGGAGGATCAAGTTTTATTTCTCTTTTTTTTATGAGGAAGGGAAGGCTGTGGGGAGATATGGTACCGCTTAAGTGGATGTGCAACAGATGATCCAGCCACAAACTGCTATTCAGTGAGACACAATGGCCTCTTGTGGTGGATTTAAAGCACTGTATTTTTTTTAACAAGGAAGAATAAATGATTTATCAGAGAAAATAGGCCATGGTGAAGATGCACTTTTTGTTTAACACTACTAATCGAATGTTGATTTTCACTTATAATGTAATTTACATCTTCAAGGTAACTTTTTCTTGTGATAAAATACTAAAGAGACATCAAAATATATTAGTAGACTTGAATCCAGCATAAAACACAATAGTGAGAGCAGAACCTTGATTTACTGCTGATTTGTTTTAACAGCAGTAAACAGCAGTAAACAGGTTACTGGGTTGTGCAGACTCCTCTGTGGATATGAGGATTTCAGTAGTCTCTACTCACGTCTGACAGCTACAGGACACATTTTTACTGCCATAAAGTTACTGATATGCTTAGATGTACAGTCACTGTGCCACAAAGGACTACAGATACCTGAAGTAATGAACACATATAAGAAATAAAACTGCAGTTTATATCCAATACAAGAAAGATTACATCAATTAAAAACTAGTATTTTACCTAAATACTGTCAGAATTCCATTCATGTTACATGTTAGTCATCTTTATTCATCATATTTCCTTTGAATACTACTGTCATTTCAAGCATAAACTGCATGTGTGACACACTTCACCAGGTTAGGGCGAACAGAAAGCATCTGGAGAAACAGGAAACAGCTGATTGTGTCCTTAGAAAGCCATGTGTACCTTCACATGCAGGGAGAACAGGGTAAACAGTTATATAATATACATAGCTCACTCTTGGGTGCATAACAAGTTATTCAGTCTTAATGTGAATAAATGAAAATAAAATATTTAGGAAAGCCATAAAGCCCTAAATCATGGGATAGAAGACTCACTGATGTCTAGGGCACCTGATTAGGCAGAGAAATTGATAAAGAATCAATATCACAAATATATATTTAATGTAATTATTTTTTTATTCAATTTATCATAACAGAGGATTGTTTACTTTTGAAATAATTAGTAGTTTTATTACAAAAAGTTCCTTTATGCTGTAACTGCTGCGAAAATATATATAGCCACCACAATTGTACTTTATGCAAAATAAGCAAGATGTATGCAAGCTACATATATATATATATATATATATAAAACAACAAATAAATAAATAAATAAATTAATGAATGAAAAAGTTAAATTAAAGATCAAACAATATTTGTAATTTAATTACATTATAAAATGAATTCCTCTTTGCTTTGCGTAGTTTTACTCCTCCATCTCTGCTGTTCTCTGAATTCTTATCATTCGAAAGCGTTCCTAAATAATAAAATCTATAAGTGCTGTACGATTTCTTTCCCAAATATTAATTTGTTTGTACAAGAAATCCATAAAAAGCTAAGAAGCACTTTGGTATTCAGGAAAACCTGAGAGCGCTTGTCTTTTTATAACAAAAACATGACCTTGTGCTCCTCCAACATTTCTAAAATAGGAAGTTGTCATTGTGGCAGTTTTCAAGTTTCCAGTCAGCTGCTGGTGACCAACTGACCCGGCCTTCTTGCCTGTTGGAGGAGCGACTGCATTCACAGTGAATTATCCATGATGCACGGAAGCAGCAACAAGAGGGGAAAGCACTTACTTTAATGCATATTTTAACTGGTGGCAGAATTATGCTTAATAAAACATTAAAAAGCCTCAGAGTAAGACGGAGTATAAAATCAGTATAAAGACGCTCTGTCTGAAAAGGTGGACAAATACTCATGTTGCAAATATATAGACAGTATTATTTATCTTATACAGTATCATCATCCCATTGGATTAATTGGGATTCAAAAGTGACTGACTTTGATTTTTAAGGTAACTATAATAATGATGGCATGGAACAGATGCAGCCTTTAATCAAAAATTTACACAATATTAAATGAACTTTTATTAGTCTCTGACTTTATGAGCATCTGGATAACTGCTGACCTGTGTCAACACCATTCAAGTTACTAGTCAAAGTCATATTCAGCCAAATACATATCTAAATAAATTATAGCCTGAATAAATACACTTGACCCTGACTGAACATCCAGGAACGAGTTGTCCAGTCTTTGGCCTATATAGTCTCTCAAAGTCATAGTCACTAATTCCAGCTGAGAAATCTAATACTTGTGATCAGAGCTGAGCTCTGCCAATACTGATATATTATAAAGTGTCCTATAGGTTCAGATTTATTGCCCAGACCGATGAAGCAGGCTATCTGTGTGGATGACATGCAAAAGTTTGTTCATGTACAGTTTTTAAATTCTTCTATTCTAGATGTGTAAGGCAGGACTATTATTGTTACAAGACTGTATGTGAACATCTGTCACTACCTTAATGAAGTTTTTTTTCTTTGTTCTACAGACTGCTAAAACACTTAATACTCATGCAGTGGCCTTATCTGTGCTTCACCCACCCAATCTCCAGGCCTCAGCTGTTGTGCAGCCGTTCTGACCTCTGAGATTTGGGGGCTGTGATAGGGGTCAGCCTGTCAGTATCTCCCTCAGGGCAGAGCAGTGACATTTAACTCAATATCCCAGAAGGATAAGGTTTCTCCCTCGCTGCCCTCCATCTTCCGCCTCTGTAGTGTCTGAAGTGTCAGTAGCCTGTGTGTGCAGCCTGTGTAGGGACTACCACTACTAAACCCCTGCAAGCTGGGACACCCATCACCTCTAGCTCCCACTGCAGCGTTAACATGCCACACCCCTGCACCAGGCTGAGGGATCACCATGTGCCGCCTTGGCCCATCGAGCCCTCCCTCCTCCACTAGTGAACTCTATATATTTTCCCAGTTCTGCACAAGTGTTAAGTACTGAGGGGGGTGCAGCAGTATACACGGCCGTCTTACGCAACTAAGTCTGTCTGCTGACTTGCACGGCACAAGCAAAGTGAGAGGGACAGGGAGACATTTGTTACTTGAAGACACGGTGCCAGGAAAGCCTGACCCATTTGTATACATTTCCTACAGAAGGTTATTGTCATTAACAGTGCATTCTATGGGCTGCAGCTGGTCAATATCATCCATTTGAAGGGCCTATATTGAAGTAAGGGAACTCTCATTTAGCTGCTCATAAACACCTTCATTCATACGTTTTATTAAATACAATCAAGGGCCTGTTGTCAGTTTTATGTAACAAATTATAATATTGCTAACAGACTCAAAAAGAGCCAAAAACAGAGCTCGGACTGCAGCATCATTATGTGAACTGTGCGAAGGCCTACTTGCATCAATAAGATGTATGATCTTTAACTTTTATAGACAGTAAAATAAATTACACTGCCGATATATTTACTGGCCAACAGAAGAAAATTCAATAACATAGGACATGTGCTGTATTGACAGTGAGGACATAATTAGTACTGAGCAATAAGGCAATGGATAAAGGAGCTACGGTGTTGGTGTTAGCTGGGTACTTGTTACAGCATTAGCTAATAGTAATAATAGAAGTGGCAGCTGAGTCTCTGAATCCAGAATTCCTAACAAGATATAAATAGAGCAGGTGACACTATGCTGCCGGGTATGGCACCACGACAGCTTTGCGGCTTTTTAATTTCAGAATGCTGGACCTTTAGTTCAGGCTCGTAAAGTGTCATTTTCATCTATTGACCGAAAATACGACAGTATGGCGGAGGGCGCATTTGACTCCGTCGTGTCATCAGTATCACTCGGGTACGTTGGGCCCAAAGACTTCCTGGTTGTTCACACCATTCCATACACTTAGGACTGTACTATATAAGCCACAGGGGAGCCGATGGGAAAGTGAAATGGTTGTGCGGAAAAACTAGTGTTCATTTTACTCAGGTGTCTGGGTGTCCATTTTTAGAGGTACAGAATATGTTTTGTCAGGAAAGCGCTGATGCATATTATGTAGCAGCTCTAAATCAACTTGAAATTTATTTTTTTAACCTAGATTGGAAAAAGACTCCAAAAAACACCCCAACATGTCTCTTTAGCACTGTTTTAAACCAAATAAATGGAGAGAAACGTGTTGACTGTATGGTCAGCTACTGTAAAACTGGTCCCATTTTAATAAAGGTTTGGCAATATTGTATATTTCAAAATAATTTATGTCTTTAGAGGTTTTTAAATGACACTATTGTCATTACTGTCACATAATTAATAATGGCTTCTGTAAATAAGAGCTCCTGATAAAAATATACCAAACAACAGGTTGCACAGTTTGACAGGGTTTTAGATGTCCCTCTGGTGTTTCATAATAGCAGTCATAAATTAAACAGCTTAGTGTTTCAGGCCAGCATAGCTCTACGAACTAGCATGTACAGTATTTGGTATCATCTGAAAGATGAACTCCTGGAAATACACGACATCTTCAAAGTCTGTTTCAGCACTCTTATCTAACCATCAGACTATTTTTGGGTTAATTACTGGGACGTGTTGACTGGACACCCAATCATTTGATTTTTTATCTTTTTCTAGAAGTAATGTGCACACTAACCCTACATTAAAGGAAAAAGGTCACTTGAGTTCTGAAGACTCGACTGGCAACAGAAAATTTAGAACCATAATCCTGAAGAGGCTCCACATTAGGAATCTGAGACCATCGTAACAAGTAATGTGTGATGAACAAGGGTGACTAAGTCTTTAAGTCTACGTTCTGATATTAATGAGAACTGAACACGTGAAGTGAAGTCAAGCTGGGACATCCAACAGCTACGAGTCCAAGCACACGACATCAGCAGACAAACTCAAACATCCTACACTTACATTTCTGCGCACACAGCTGTTCAATAAGGAATCAATGGCTTTAACATCAGAATATTAGGAAATCAATTAAGAAACAAACTTCTAACTGCGTGTGTGATATAGTGAAATGTTTCTCTGGAAAACATACATTAAGCTTTAAGCTTCACTTTATTTTAATGGAAGTTTAGATCAACCTAAAAATCACAGTGAATATAAAAATAATGCTTTTTGAATCCAAACTGACCAATACTCTTCACCCCTCCGGTCATGTAAAGGGACTTTAAGAAGGGTGTTGATGACAGGAAGATGAATGAATGCAAAAAGAGACTGAGAAATGCCTAAGTACGAAATGGGATCCTTTTTTGATAAATATAGAAGGAGGAATGTACAAGAGAGATCTAGACTTTTCAGTACAACTACTATGTAACTGACAAAACTACATATGACTGTAAAATAATATATAATAATGATTGCAATTGTTAATATTTTAACTGAAATTCAATACAGTAAGTTGCTGATTAATGAACTAGTAGACCATTGATTAGTTTTCAGCGTGCATGCAATACTTCTAAAATGTTAACTATAAAAAAGTAGTCAATGCAAGAATTTCGTAACCAAAGTTTATTGAAGCCTTTTCACCCACTGGACTAGTTTGTGGCTCTGACTTGAGGCAGAAGAGCTCAACACCACCTCCATGTGGCTAAAGGCTGAAAACATCCACCTATGTAGTGTAATAACATAACAGCTTTAAGTTTTTACATTGTTTTTAAAGGTATATTGCTTTTACCACCAGAGAAATTCAAGTATTGCATCATATATATTCATACTAAACTAATTTCCAAGTTTTACAGCAGATGCTTAGTATTAGTATTAGAAACTATGAGGAACTAGCATTATACTAGTTTAGTATAAGAGCATTTAAGGTTAAATAAATTTATCATACAATTAGTTTTTCAGGAGAATCATTAAGATCCCGTCATTAGATAAAATACTGCCCAAAACTGCGCAATCCACTAATATCAATTTAAAATGATTGACTACCATTATAATTGCTTCTTCTACTTAAATATAGCAATTTCATTCTGACATTTAACAAAATATGGAGGTTAAAAAAATGTATATCACATCACGCAAAACTTGTTGGGTTGTAACTCATCTGTATTTTACACCAGGTGAGAAGAACAGTGATTGAGATCGTAGCTCTACCTCAAAAGATTGACATGATCTTTTACCCTCATTGAAAAGCCCTAGTTCAGTTGAAGCCCCAGTACATTTTCAAAATAATGTTGGCTTGTATCAGCATGAAAAACAAAGGTGATCCAAGTAATAGAGGTTTCAAATAAGTGTCCAAGAAAACCAAGCCCATGAGCTACATACAAACCAAATCCATATTCATTTTCTACCTCGAGTAAAAATCTGCAGTGAAAATCATTAACATGTTTGCAGGATTCATTGTCCAGTTAGTGCTGGTCACCAAAGTTCTGTCTTATGTCTGGAGTTGGTCCCTGGGCACCTTCAGAGGCAACCCACTGGTGTTTGTGGATGTCATAGGATGGGTTACATGAAGAAGTTGGATTTCCCTGTATGGACAACAAATAAATTCTAAAAAGGTTGTTCTAAATAAACTATTCGTGACCATTGCTAAAATGCAACCAATGGCACAAACAATTTTAAAGAAAGTATCAAATATTTGTCATTTCAAGATTAAATGGTGCTTTCAGGCTGTAAAGTGAGGAATAGCAGTTAATTTATGCCTGTAATATATCCTAACATTCATCCATGATGTATACTCTTATCCTTTCAAGGGTCACGAGGAGTCAGTACAAGCTGACATTGTGCAAAAGCTGAGAAAGGGGTCACCACTTCATCACGTCAATGATAAAGCTGCACGTCACTGGAGTGAAGGAACAAACCCTCGCTGACAAAGAATATGCTCATCTGTTGTTCTGGGAGCTGGACTCATGTTGACATTAGCCAGCTGTATTACTAATCTAACAGAAGCTAAGGCTGCACACTTACGAAGATGTGGACAAAAATTTGTTTAAATTCTCTAGAGCCAAGAAAAAAATCCAACCCACATCTCCTACAATCAGGCTGTTTTCGTGGCTGCAGGGAAGTGACAGTTCTTCCATCAGAAATATGAATGGTTAATGTCAACCAGAGGTGGCAAAAGTACTCACATTCTGTACTTAAGTAGAAGTACAGCTACTTGTGGGAAAAAGTACTCTCATAAAAGTAGAAGTACTGATTCAACTCCTTTACTTAAGTAAAAAAGTACAACTTCTCAGTTGTAATAACGTACAAAAGTAAAACTGCATTTTTTTTTGCCATGAATGAAACAATACTTACTGAACCAGACAAAATCATAAAAGTTTCAAAAGTAGCCAAAAATAAAGCCCTTAAAAGTGAGATACTGTGTCGACAATGTGTTTGTCAGCTTTGTGGGTACAGGCAGGAAAGTTCGGAAAAGGCAGACCTGTGCAGGACACTGGTACTGACCCCTGGTACTGACC
>JAPTMW010000001.1:26052963-26066299 GCA_029822955.1 Ostorhinchus angustatus
CAAATCGGTCTCCTCTCCTCTCCTCTCCTCTCCTCCTCCTCCTCCTCCTCCTCCTCCTCCTCCTCTTGCTGATGAATTCAATCCTCAGACTACACCGGCTGTAAAAGACACTTTCCTCCCATCTTTTTATGGCCGTTCTTTATTTGTTTATGTACGTGGCTGGGTAGACACACTTACAGCACAACATTTATATACAACCCTGCACTGTAGCCCACAAATTCACAGTGTTTGTTCATTTTGCTTGTATTTTCGCTCCATGTCTTATATATTTCAAGCCATTTTTTACTTTCCGGTGCCTGTTCTCACCTCCCCTCCAGAGGAAAACATGCTAAAACAGTGCAGAGAATGTATGAGTGCAATAAGGCTAATTCTGTCTCTTTTCTCCCCTTCCATGCCCTGTTTTCCTTCCCCTGCTCCGCTGCTTTGTGCTGGTGCCATGTGTTTGGACACATCTGCTCCCTTAGGTGAGTCGAATTTTTCTTACAGTGCATTTCAGTGCTAAACCTAAGAGACACACTGGATTTCAATTGTACAGGAGGATTATGCCTGAGTCTGTAACTATCCATAAATTGTGCTTCATGGTTTTACTGGAAATTATGCACCATAAATTAAAATAATGAAACATACAAGTTCATTTTCAGCACATGCTATTAATTAAAATAGCCTAGGTAATGGAAAATCTTTAGCAGATACATATACCTACTGCTTGCTGCACATTCCTTTGAATCCCAAAATCCCAATCATTATAGTGAAAAGAAGATTAATTGCAGTGGACTACACTATGTTCGTGTGAATTTATGTATGCGTTTTTTTTTTATGATGATTCCTGCCACTTTTGTCAGCAGAACCAAAAATCATCAAAATCTTCTCACCGTCAAAAAAAAAGAGGAGACTCGGCTGAATATGCTAATGTTGATTTTATGCATCTGTCACAGAAATTGTTGGAAAGACAGCGATGCAAAAAATGAGTTGTGGAATTGGACAAAGAATGACAGCTTCGATTTATCACTGGGTTTAATGGGGCACATGAATGGAAATTCTGCTACTTTGAGGTTTATGGTTCAAGTTTTGTAAATCACCAAGCTTTGGAAATCGTGTGATCTGAAAGGAAAATTGTGGCTGTTTTTGTGGTAAATATGTTGTAGTACGCACTCAAGTCCTGCCCACCCTAATTCAAATACTTTTCTAAACACAACTTTCATTTTAAAAAATATCTGTCCACATGACGACACAGAAGACATTCCAAATACTGTGACAAACCCTATTTGTTGTTGTCCAACCTGTGCACACTGTGGATAATACTAGGCATACCAGATACAGAGCTTTAATCTGTCATGAAGGTGAAGTAGCAGCAAGTTTAGTTGTAAACTTGAAGTGTTGGTTGTGGTTGTGGAAGTGTATTCTTTACATGATGTGGATTTGTTCATAACGCCGGTCCAGTCCATCTCTCAAAGGTATTTGTGCTAACGCTGATCTACTGCAGTTCATACACTGATTTATATACCTGGATTTGATGTTTCAGCTGCAGCTTCATTACACAAAGACATAATAGACATGAACAAAATGGGGTGTGACATCATCGTTTTCCAATTTCTCTGTTTGTTCTGTCAGTACAAATACACACAAAGCAAAGCGTTTAACCCATAAAAACCCAAACATTAACCGTTGACCAAAAGCATGTACTGATCTAAACTGCTGATCCACTAATCCTATCAATCCATGTAAATAATTATTGTAAATGCAGTTTGTCATTTTTTTCATGGTCATCAGATATGACCCCTTTGGATGTTCAGAGGCTCCGTAGTTACTGTGGAAACACTGTCTTCTTCTACAACATTGATTCACCAGTAAAACCCCATGGAGTTGGATCAATGACAGTGGATGGACACACTCGGTTTATGTTCAATTAATGTTCAAAACGTTGAATTTTCTTCAGATTTTTTCTATTCTGATACAATAACCTTTGACTTTACTCTGATCTTTTATGAACATCGTTATGGTCAGTAAATTAAATAAAGAAAAATGGATGATTTTCACTGGAAAAAAATGCAAAATTCAGAGGATAATATTATAATAAATGGGGATAAATCTGCCACAAAAGTAACACTGGGTCTTTATGGGTTAAAAATCTTCACTTTGGAAATCTTTTATTTTTTTTTTTTTTAACCTTGAATGCCATTTCCATATGGATGAGAGGCCCAAGCATCAAGAAAAATAGCAGTTTTGCAAAACATCTGCATCCCCATGTGGACAGAGCAACAGAATAATTGTAGGTTTAAAAAAAAAGGTTTGAAAATAGAAAAAAAACACATAACATAAATGCTGGATTAAATATCATTATAGAAGTCTTGGGATCTGTATAACATTCCCACCATTTTCCTACTTTAAAAATATGATGAATTAATGTGTTTTCAAACAGGGGCAGCTATCACCATTTTAATGAGGCCTACCCATTGGAAATGTAAGGGATTTTTTTTTTTTTTGGGTAATTTTGTTCCCACTTGAAATACAAGACAGTATGATAGCACACAATTCACACATTTTGATGTATAATTTGCATGAATTTTCTCAAAGCTGCAGGACATAAAATTTGTACATAACAAGAAAGAGGAATACATCAAATATTAATACGTCCTTCTTATCCTTGTGCATAATAGCAGATACATAATTGTGATTCTGTCCACTTTGCTGAGTAATTACAGCCACTGGCTATTAGGTGACATGTGTCCCTGTCGTCCTGTGATCACATCATTTTCCTGGCAGCTTCTTCAGTCTCTCTTTTTCTGCTTCCCACTGTTTGAGTCGCTCACATCCTCCCCTTCACCACGAGACATAATCATGACTTATAATTGTAATAACAAAATCAGCATGATTATCGCGCAGCCCTTCTGCTCAAAGTGAAGGTGTGGGTGCAATCAGCTATGGGCTTTTTCCACTTTATTATACGGAAAGGACACTGACTCTTATTAAAAACTGCCCAGCTTTGCTCTCATCATGCCTTGATAACATTTGCTTAATAATTATAATAATAATAATAAAAAAAAAAAAACACCAAGAAATAGGGCTCTGACACTAGAAGTGTTCTCAGGGGATCAATACCTTTGTTGTTTTTCTGCATTGTCTTTAATTTTTCGAACATATTTTGGCAACCCACCAGGAAAGCTTCTCAGAAACGGTGTTCGTTGTTATTTAGTCATCCATTTTTGTCTCCGCGGGGCACTTAAGGTCCTGTTTTTTTTGTGAATCAGTGTGCGGCAGCATTATGGACAACAATAACACAGCCCTAGTAATTTTGTCATTGCACAGGACCAGTGGAACCCCCTGTGCTGCATTTCTAAAAGGAGCTGGATCAGACCAACACTGTATTATTACTATGTGTAATGGGAAAACCTGGGATTATGGACAATTGAGCTTCTCATCACTTTCTTATCTGGCTGTACCTTCTCTTAAATTGCTTTACAGAAAAAAAAAAAAATTCTTGATGGGCTTGACATAATCTGAGTTTTGATGAGTATATAAGGATTGATTGTTGCGGATGGGTTTGACATAGCTCAGTGGTTTTATGCGCAGAGAAAAACTGAAATGGATCTGTGTGAACTACTGGAGCCATTATATTTCCATCACGGCATTATTCATGCTCTTGTCAGTTTTACGATTCGATAAGTAGTTGCGTTGTACAAACTTACGTTGTTTTGTGGAAGGCAGACTTTCAATCTAAACATTTGAAGTGAAGAAAAAAGCACTCAAAGTGAATTTGGAAGATGCACAAGATGGAACTCAAAAAATGAGAAATAAGTTATCTCTGGAGTAGAGACTGGTTACAGGCAACGACGGTTATCAGGTCTGATAGACGCTGTTCTTTATTTCATATTTGATAAGATAAATAGATTGATCTTGAATTATGTCCTACTCACAGCATTATCTAATTGATTGCATGTCACAAGTACTAAAAAAATGAACATTGAAATGAGAGAACATTTACTTCATTACTTCTACTTAGCAGAACTGTACATTACTTGAATCACAATCGCAGTGTCAGCTTTTACAATTATATAATTGCATAAAAGGCTGCAATTTGAAGGTCCAGTGAGATTGTTCTTTTATTTCGCATTCAGTTACACTGAGCAGGAACAGGTGCATTGGCGAAATGTGCAGAATGAAAGTTGCGTAAGTTTTTGAGTTGACGTTTTTGTATGTTTGACTTAAAAAACATGTAAATGTCACTAAAGGAATTAACTTGTGCATTTACCTTGACAACCAAACAGACTAACACAACACCTGACGGTAAATATTGAGCCTGTTTGCATACACGCTAACACTCCGATCATTATCTGATTTCTGGAATATTCAGATTATTCAAGTGATCATATTCACAGCATAATCTGATATGTGGGTTAGTCCATCACAGATCACCCAACAAAATGGCATTTTTAAACCTCACCCCCTACAATTTTTATGAAATTTGGTATGTAGGTAATTCATAGTGAGAAAAAAAAAAAAAATTTCCAAATTTGAACTTCATTAGACCAACTGTTTTCGAGATATCGCAATTTCATTTTTTCCCCCATTTTGCGAAAAAGGCTGTGGTAGCAAAATTTCAAATTGCTGTAACTCAGCAACCACCGGTCTGATTTTAAAAAGCATGGTATTTCTTTAAAGAGGAGACCACAAGGAATCTAAAACTAGCATTCTTTTCTGCATTTGGGTACTTTTGAGTTAGATAACCTTTTGATATATATTTTGACCTTGAAATTGACACTGTGTGACATGTCTGACCTTTTTGACACCATTATGAAAAATGTAGCCCTATGTCTCAACTACTAAAGAATACTAGATGTAGATTCCTTATGGACTTCCCTTTACAGAAATACCTTGCTTTTTAAAATCGGACTAGTGGTTGCTGAGTTAAAGCAATTTGAAATTATGCTACCACTGCATTTTTGTGAAAAAGTGAAAAAATGAAATTGCGATATCTCGAAAACCATTGGTCCGATAAAGTTAAAATTTGAAATTTTGGCTTTTCTGGCTATGAATAACCTATACACCAAATTTCACAAAAAATGGAGGAGGTGGGGTTTAACTCATTGGGTGAACTGAGATGGACTGACCCATGTTTTATTAGATAACAGCAGTAATCAGATTAGGGGAAATCAGATTAACACACCTGGATTTCTCATCAATACTCCGATGTCTTCCTGCATGTGTACAGGCTCATCTGATTTATGTCATTCTTTTAAATCTGTGCATGTGTAAACACAGTTAAAATCATACAAAACAGAAGTTATGTAGTTAGACATGAGCGGAAGACAATAAGAGGAAGTTTGATTCTACCATCACTATGTACATGTGTACTCTGAAAGAAATCCAATAATGGACTGGAGCGTCCAAACCAGGGTTTTCAATTATCGCATTTCTTAAGTGCATATAAATGCGTCAGATCTGATTGTTATAATTATCTGATTGCTCCCTACTTAGATTTTTATGGTCATGTTAAGAGGCTCAGTGTTGCAGCATTGATACGTACTTTCTTTGACACACAACTCAAATTTAATTTCAACAAAATGTGTGTTGGAGTTTATTCAGAAGTCAATACCAACACTTTCATTGTCGGAAATGTACAGTAGAACACCTGACAGATCTGAAAATATTTACCGTTTTTTTCCTCCAAACCATGATTTCATCTCATAATGTTGATGAAACATGCAGACGGGAAAATAAATATCAGATGAAGTAATTGAGACTCCTGTTTGTATCCACATTTAACTTGAATATTTCCTGAATGAACAGGATATTTCTTTTCCATGCAACACAATCACACACCATCAATTTAACCACAATCACACCTGATAATCATCACACAAGGAATGTGGTTTCTTCTGTGAAGGAGCATGATTATATGATGTTGACAGTGAAATAGACAGAGTGTGTGTGTGTGTGTGTATTTTGTAGAGAAAAAAATCTCCTTATGATGGTTCTATTCTGTGGTTCATAAAGCATAAAGAAGACTTTGTAAATATTCCATTCATTTAATTGGTATTTTAATGGCCAATTAAAAAACAAAAAACCAAAACAGATGAAACCACTAAATATGCCAAGTGTTCTAATAATTTTCCTTGTATTTTATGCGTGTATGTATATTAATAATCATTGTATGTCATGTTGGTTGATTCCTAGTACCTGAAGATGTACAGTGGAATAAGAGCAGTGTTAAAAAGGCATGGATGCAATGATTGTATTAATGTGAAGGGCTTTTTCTCTCAGGCAGCGATGTGATTTACTAAAATGAATGGTATTGAATTTACTGTTCTTTATTATGGTGTTAAATGCCAAACAGTAGCATGTCTTAACCCTTTTCCTGCTTCAATATGGCTACAATAGTTGCACTTTCATTCGCACTAATTAATTGGAAGGGCATCTTCAGCACAATTGATTGCCAAGACATGTTCTTTATTTGCTGAAGAAAATCAAAGATGGATTGAAATCTTCAACTTGAAGAACTGACATAACAGCAGCTGCGAATAAACTACTGGCAACCCTTCTTTTTTTTTTTTTTTTTTTTATAGCCTCAGGTTCTTTTTCGACATACCGTGCCTTCTGGATTTCACAGTCCACATTTTCCCCTGTGTTGTCCCTGGTCCTGAGCTCACTAATGTGAAGAGCACAGAGGCAGATAATGTTCTCAAATGGCCAGGAGGCTCGCCCAGAAGTCAAGTAGAGGTTTAATAAACTCTTATTTCCACATAAGTGTTGTAATGTTTCATGTTATTCAATTAACAAGCTGCCCCTGCACTGCTAGTAGATTACCCACACCCTCATCAGGTCGGTTTGTGACCCTAAGATAATTTGCACTGCTGTCGGTAGATTGCACCAGTCATTACTGAAATTAACTGGATGTGTCTGTGTTGATAAATTTGCACATTATTAGTAGATCACCCAACGAAGTGGACACTCCCATCATCTCTCTCTGTTTTTTTTTTTTTTTTGGATTGCGGCTTCACATTACTTTGCCCTGCACAGTAAATCTGGCCCACAGACTACAAAAAGCAGTACTTGCCTGTCTTACCTCATTCTCGCGGCTAAAAGGTATCTTTAACCAAAATGAATGGTCGTCGTACAGTCTATCCTCTGGCTATTCATAATGACAGATAAAGATGAAATACCATCTGCGGCACCAGCACTGTGCGTTAGCCATGTATTGATTTTTAAAATTACTTTGACAGACTCTGGTGCAAGTTTAGAAGCTCATATTCAACACTGTCTTAGTGTAGCAACAGAACCTCCTGCAGCATGATATATTTTGGCCCAAATGGTGATTTATGATACATATTAATCAGCCATAACATTATGACCACTGACAGGTAAAGTGTTAATAATGTTGATGATCTCATTACAATGACACCTTTTAGTGGGTGGGATATATTAGGCTGCAAGTGAAGATTTAGTCTTTAAAGTTGGTGTGTAGGAAGCAGAAACATCTGCAGTATAACCACCTAAATGACTTTGCTGAAGACCAAATTGTGACAAAATGACAGGGTTAGAGCATCTTCAAAACAGCAGGTGTTTTTGGGTGTTACCAGTCAAGAGTGGTTAATATCCCATCAAAAGTAGACAACCGGATCTCAAGCCAATGGAGCATCTGAGGGTTGTACTGGACAAACACATCTAATCAATGTAGGTCTCACCGTACAACTTCCAAGACGTAATAGCTTTATACCTTCGTAAGCGTCATAATAAAACTCATGTAGAAGAAGCAGCATCGGCACCATTTCAGGATCCAACTCCATTCTTTTCTTTTACAGCTGTGTCCAATGGAGAAAACAACAACCGTGCTTCTACTTTTTGTCACTTTGTCACTTTCTTTGACTCTAAAAGTTGTTTCTTAGTGGTTCTCATCCCATCTGGTCTCTTCCTGATGCTTTGGTTGAAGGTGCTGTGGTGTTAGTTTTCCTCACCATGGGAGAACGGCAGAGTGACTCACTCCTCCCTCTAGTGGACACATAAATCCGTCGAACGTATGTTATGTTATGGCTGATCAGTGTATGTCTTGATATAAAAGTGGCGGCAAAAAACTTAACCTAAACAGCAGGTTAATGAGAATAAAATGAACGCTCACAGTACAGACTAGAGATGAGAATCAAGAATCGGTTCCCAGTAGCTCAATTCCTTGGAATTGTTTGCCTGCCTGCTTAACGGTTCTGCTTATCGATTCCGCCTTCGTCGCACATGCATGGTGACCTCACATGTACGCAGTATTGTTTTGGTTTAGAATGTAGCCACCGTGGCGTCGAGGCAGAAATACTCCAAAATATGGCTATATTTCACATGAAACGATGACACCAGGGCCACTTGTAATACTTACAAAGCTTCCATTTTTTCAGAGGGGGAAATCTCTCCAATATGCTCAAACATTTGTCCATACAGCATGCAATTCATTTGCATGAATGCCACGTGTTTGATACGCTACTTAGTGACGCTTATGAATCTAGTGGCAGAGCGAACACCAGGGTGTTCATCTGAGCCTGGGTCTGGTGGGGGCAACAAACGTCCTGTCACCTCAAATAAAAGTTTCTGAAGGTAGGGAAAAGGAAATGAGGTGCACAACAGTGGGACACTTAGAGGAACTAGTAAAGCATCATAGGTTTCTGTTTCACTGGGTGACACCACCCCCCCCCCGGATTTTCTGTGCAGAGATAGAAATATAAAAGACAGTTAATGCAAATACACCTGTTTATACTCTTTTATTCCCTCATCCAATGTTAAGGAATCGGATCGCTAAACAAAATCGATACTGGAATCAAAATTGTTAAATTCTTATTGATCGTATCAATTCCCATCCCTAGTACAGACTCTACAAAAATAACCAAACAGAGTGAAACCCAGTTGCTATAATAACAAAACCACTGCTACAAACAGTCCATGATGCTTAGGTCTGTTGAGCTGTGATCAGATCACTAAAATCACATTTTCTGTACTAAAGTGTCATGTCATGTGTCACAACAACAGTCTACCAAGGATTTCATTTACCCATTTAGAATTAGGAAGTCTAAGTCAGTGTAAACAGTATAATTGTGTCTTCAGACAAGTAATTGTTAATGCTGATACTGAATTCTCACACTGCATATAAATGGTGTGATTTTGGAAAGTCTAGTAAAGTTTATGTAAAATAAAAATGTGAGAATTGCCTAAATTGTGGCAGCACTTGGACTGAAATAAACTCTGCAGCCAGAAGCACTAATGTAATTTCTGCCACTGAAATCATTCTTCTGGCACCCAATTTGTACTGATTAGAGTGTCATGACTCACTGTGACACTGCATGACAAAATGTGTACTGGAACATTATAGCTGGAAGTGCAATCTGAATTGTGCTTTTACTGGCATGAGGTCACTGGACCCAATCTGCATCCTCATGAAATCAGAGCCAGAAGAGTTTTTGAAGGATTCTGAAAGCCTTTACAGGATGTTATTTCACTAATTAGACTCATTTTTATGGAGATTTTATAAAAGGCTATGGGATGGCATCTTAAGCATTTTGCTTTACTGGCATCATACAGCCTGAAGACCCAAATGTTCATTTGCAGTCATTATGTTAATGGCAATTACTATTGACTTTTGCTGCTTGCCGGTGAGTGGGCCAAATGTTTGCAGGAAATTATAGCAGCAATTGCTGAGTACAGAATTTATGCTGACATAGTCTTTATTTTGACCACAGTGGGGCCTGGCACAGAGACACACCTCACACCTCTGTGAGCATGTGTGTGTCTGCATGTAAGTGGATGTGCATTTTGAAGTGTGTAGCTTTGGCAGAAGAGTGTGAGTGGGTTTTATGAAGGGTGCATTACCGGACAGAAAAGAGCAGCGAGACGACTCGTCTGTGGTCCAAAATTATTCAGTTTATTGGTGTGTGGGTGTGCAGTGGGTAA
The DNA here is from genome assembly GCA_029822955.1 of Ostorhinchus angustatus. Taxonomy (NCBI): domain Eukaryota; kingdom Metazoa; phylum Chordata; class Actinopteri; order Kurtiformes; family Apogonidae; genus Ostorhinchus; species Ostorhinchus angustatus. The sequence continues at coordinate 26,062,885 of JAPTMW010000001.1, forward strand.
GGTATCGGCATGATATATTACCACTTTTAGATATTGCGACCAATTTTCCTTTTTTTTTTCCACAAGCAGAAAGGGATGTTTTGTGCCTTTTACCTGAACACAAGTAATGCTGAAAAAACGTATTGATCACCTGATTTGTCACTTGATATAAATATTTAATGACTGTATCTGTGCGGTGCCAAATGTGTGTAATGTTAACTTTAAGGTGTGAGAATGTGACTCAGTGTGGTTTTATTGAATCATTTTTGGGGTAATTTATTTACTTTCACGCCGTGCTTGCTGCAGATTTTGCCTCACTGCCTCAGTGTCGGCTGTTTCCAAACTTGATTACACTACAGGTCAGGTCTTATATCAGCAGTTCAGTTCAGGTCAGATAACAACAGGCTGCTTCCTGGGCTGTGAAGGAGGGTAGTGGGTCTTCACATCGCAGAGCTGACCAGAGCAGGACAGAAGAGGTGTATTCATTCTGTGAACTGGTTATGAAGGAAGTGGGACACGCTGCACTTAAGTACCACACTTTAAAGTGTGTATATACTCGACTCAAGACTGACAGATGAAGAGATGGTGGTGATGAAGTCTTACATTAAGGAGTGGTATCACTTATGAGGATGATAATCATCACTCGCAGACATGCCATTACACCAGAAACATCAGTAATAGGGCTATGCGATATAACCAAAATCTCATATCCGATAGACTGATCATTTCATATCCAGATCACAATTTCCTGTATATTCAATGATTAAAGTATATATAAAATTACAACAAGAAAAGGCCTATTTTTCATTCCATAAAATTTACATAAGAAATCAAAGTTACTCACTTCTGATTCTTATTCTCCCTTCATTTAGAGCAGTAGTTTATTTAATCATGTAAAATATATTCAGTGTGTAAGATATTAAAACAGTTGAATATCATTGTATTTTCTTTTATAATACTAGGGTTTGAGATCTGTGCAAAAATTCTGAAAAGATAGTGCAGATTTAAAAAAAAAAAAAAAGTAACATAAAGTTTAAAACCAAAACTTCCTTAGGAAATAATTTTGGGAAAAGTTTAGTTGTGGGTGATGTAGGAATAGTCACTTGATTTGTTTGGACGCTCTCTGCCCAGAATGGCTTGGATGCACCATCTAATCTTTCTAATGGTAGTGAAAGCCTTGGTATTGATTGTGTTGAAGTGTTGTTCTAATCTAGCTTAAAGCGGGGTACACACATAAGAATTTTCTAAATCTGAAGAGATTTTTTTTTTATCTATTACAGACTCCACACATGAAGACAAAAAATCAGACATTGAACAGTTTTGATTGTAGTGTGTGTGTTGTGCTCCGATAATCTCAACACAGCACACCACATACATAACGATTCTGTCCAACCACAGATCTAGAATCTAGTCCTCCAAGACAGAAATCTTGTGCGATCTAACAAAAGCGAAGAAGAAACACAGCAATGACGGGAACACACAACACGTAACATGTCGTTTCAGTTGTGGTATGACTTAGCGGAGACGTTGAATAGACATTCTTCGGCTTCCCACTACTCCACGAGCTGGTCCTCCATATCTGAGGTCCACTGAACTTTATGTTTCAGGTCGACCATACTTGTTTTTACTTACACCTGCTTCCTTGTTCCTCAGTCAGCTTGCTTTTTGATGTGTTACATTCTGTTCCATGTCACAATTCACGGAGTCATGACTCAGGAGTCGTCGGCTTTCCCTGCACACATGAAGATTTTTGGTCGTAAATATTGAACAAGTTTAATATTTACGATTGTCGGCCCCGACCCGTTTTGGAGCTGGTTATAAAAAAACAAATACACTCTAAACACACCTCAGACCACAAGATAATCTAATAGGATAATCGTATAAGACATTCAATAATCTTGTGTTTGCTGTCATTGGTCGGGAAGGGGGAAAATCAAGACAAAAACAGCCCGATTATCTTTATGTGTATGCCCCGCTTTCGATCAGGGGGTTTTCAACCAAAAGTCGAAGATGTCCAGTAACTCTCCTCATCTGAATTCCATTCCTGCTCGTACGGGTTCGTGTTTTTCCAGGTGAAACCACTGAGCTACATAAAATAAAATGAAATATAGCTCCTATTTTTTTGCCACCTCGGCCCACTCAGACTGCAGCAACTAAGTTTATTCAAAGTGTCTGTGTGTATCTTTGCAAAGAGTTAAATATTCCCTCTTGGTAGCTGTGACAGACTCAAAGAGATTAGGTACAGCAGCCTCATTGAGCTTGATGCAGGAAGAACGAATGCCTGCTTTCAGTTCAGTTATCTCAGGCTTTCATGCCTCTGTTTTCTGCCTGTCTGCCTCTGTCTGCTCACTTCTCTACCTCAGCATATTGTACGTAGCAACCCATAGAACCGACCTGCTGAGATCTACTGAACTGACCTTGTTGTGCCCGTTAAAACGCCCCCATAATGATAAAACGAAGAGCACAGCTATTGTTATTTAAGCATGTTACGGTCTGGATGGAAGCCTCTTACTGTCCAGATTTGGTGACGACTGTTCAAGACTGTGCTGGAAACTTTAAAAGAAATTTTTTTTTAACATCAACTTTATACACAGCCTGGTCAAAAAAAAAATCCTAAGTAAATATTCATCTTTCCATTGGATATTTACTATAATGGTTAATATGTTTGAACTGGAAACAAGTTAACTGATACTGTGAGTCGCTCCTCCTTTCTTTAACCATCTATTTGTTTGGGAATTGACAATGCTAGGATTCATCGAGGCTCAAATTGTGAAAGAGTGGTTCGTATGTGTTTTGCACACCACAGAGTCCAGACCTGAACCCCACTGAGAATCTATGGGATGTGATGAAGAAGATTTTACACAGTGGTCTGACTCTATATCATCAATATAGGACCTCGATGAAAAACGAAACTATGGATATAAATGAATGTTATGACATTTATTGTGGCACTGCATAAAATTTGCACGATGTGATAGTGAATGCATCCTGTACTCAAATCCAGGGATCCAGTGGAATATTGTGCGTGTCTCGTAAATACCTTGTGTCAGCTTTTTTTTTTTTTTTTTACCGTCACATGATTATGATGATGTTCTGTATGAGTGCGGTAACAAAATGTCTTCAGGCTCTGAATACTGTCTGTCATTGTGCCGTAAGATTTGTCATTGGTCGTCGTCCCTTCACTCGCCACTGTGAATTATATGTAAAAGCTGAGTGGAATTCTTTGTGTTGTTGAATGTTAACCCATTGGTTGACTTTGATCTATAAAGCTCCTCTTGGTTTAGTTCCATTTTACCTATAGACCCTTTTATTGTCAACGTTGTCAAAAGCTGCGCGCGTTCCATGGGTTCCAAGGATCCATCTGCACTCTTCTCTTTGACTTTATTTTAATTCATTGATATTTATATTTTATTATGTTTTAACTGTAATTGTATGT
>JAPTMW010000001.1:26176786-26189914 GCA_029822955.1 Ostorhinchus angustatus
GAGCCCTGTGGCAGATGGACGTGAAGTGATTGTGATCGCCGGCAGCTTGAAGAAGACAGCGAGGATGTGGAAAATAAGGTCCTCTCCTCTCTTCTGCAGGGAAGATGCAGGGAGCTCAGGATGATCAAATAAAGCCAATGATCTATGCAGAGTCATGCCTGATTGTGAATTTTTCAGCCTCTCGTTGCAGGAAAGTCGACTGACGCAATAATGTCACAGGTCAGGAGTGGGCCTTTTGGGAAATATTTCTCCTCCTAGACCTGGACTGAGTGGCCATATGCTGTGGAGGAGTGCGCGTCTGTCTCGACATTCATTCATTTTAATTTGTCAAACACCACTTTAATAGAGGGAGCGATTCATTATTTTGGTGCTTTTCATCACACACACAGCGGAGATCTGAACAGAAGGAACTTTCTCGGTGTCTGAACTTTGCGAGCAGATGTTGTGTGTATTTGTTCTCGCGAGGGTGTGTGCGCGCATGTAAGCAAGTGTGTGTGTGTGTGTTATGAAGGCAGCAAGATTAAGAGAAAAAGAGCATCATTTGGAGGAAGACTCAAAGGATGTGCAGGCTCAGATCCAACCACATGTTGAAAATACAAGCGGCCATTTGATGGTTCTTCCCTTCATAACAGCCCCTCTGTGGGTCATAATGACTCAGTTTCTCACGGCAGCCAAAGGGGAGGATCAAAGCGACTCAGAAAGAAGTAGATGAAGACAAGAGAGAAAAAAAAAATTACAGGAAATGAATATGGAGTAAAGAGTTTAAGCTCATCTGAATCCATTGTGTCTGGAAGTTAATCTTCTGGAGCCACCAGAAGCTTAGGTCCTGTATGTGACTTTTGTTTCAATGATATGATTTAGTTACTTTTGGGATTACCTAAACATCCAAGGCATGTAGGATTTTAAGGTTATTCTAAGAAAAGCATGTGCCAAAGTTCTCCTTTACTATCCCTTCTTTCTCCTCCTTTCTGAAGGTTTTAAGCTTTTGTTATAATCGCCTTGCATTGTGGACAGAAACTCAAGATGTGTGAGGAAAGTTAAATCCTCATCAAAGATTTTCCCAGACATTTAGATAAGATGAGTAAAGGTGGACAGTAAATACAAATTACATTAAGCCAGAACCAGGATGGATGGATGGATGGATGGATGGGAGGGTGGATGGATGGATGGATGGATGGATGGATGGATGGATGGATGGATGGATGGATGGATGGATGGATGGGTGGGAGGGTCTGTGTTATCGGATTTTTATGTTCATGTAAACAGGTTCATTGCGAGGTCTCAGAGTAATCTGATAATTGTAATAATAAAATCTGCACTTAAGAAATGCGAAATAATAAAATTGTTTCAGTAAATAATAAGGATGCAACAGTACAGGTTATCTATCTACGCTTTGGTATGTATTGCAGTTCTTCTCATTTATGTTCACTTTACCTACGTAAATAGGATCGTCTGTTTCTAACGCTGTCATGCGTCACTGCCTTCATACTTCCATGCGTCCTGTACGTTGGAATGAGCATTTCTCATTCAATCCACTAGAGGGCGCTGGTCTTAATTACCAAGCTGGCCTAATACCATGAAAAGAGTGAGGTTTTTTGAGAAGAAGAAGAAAGTCAATAATAACAAATATGGCGACAACAGAGGAGATTTTACTAATGTGAATGCTAATGTTAATATTGAAAAGGGTAGTTGTCATAAATATGTTGGTAGTTTTTCACTAACTCACATAGTTTGAAAAGTTCTGCTATTTCTGGAAATTATTCAGTTCAAATCTCAACACTTCCTTCACAGTTCCCAGTAACACTGCTCCGTATTCTCTGTCTGGGCACGGAATCGCGAGCTCCCCGAAAACAGATAGAATTACGTAGGGAATGTACGCAGAGGATGGACAGAACGCTCCATCTGCGTCTTTAACGTAGAGCATAAATGAGCCCTTACTTGGAACTGGGTCTGAGTTCCATTTAAGTCAAACAGGCTGCGTGCACGTCCGACTCCAATCAATGACAGTAGAATTCTGTAAGTCAGTCATCTTGCAAAGCTCTAATATAAAGGCGTGTTTTCCGGACATGGCATTTGAAAATGAAAAAAATGACAAATGAGCTGTACCGCAATACATGCTATTGAACCGCTAGGGGCGTACTGTTGCACCCCTACATAATCTGATTTCTTTGGGACTACATACACAGTGATGGTAAACTCAAACTTCCTATTAAAGTCTTCCACATGTTTAACTCTGTCACTTCCGTTTTGCACTTTTTTTTGCTTTTTTTTAAATGCATGCACAAATGTAAAATAATAAAATAAATCAGATTAACCTTTATACATGCATGAAGACACTGACAATGAGGACAATCAGGGAGAAACCCAGGTGTATTACTCTGATTTCTCATACTCACATTATGCCGTTTACATGATCACTTGAATAAACTGATAACTCCAGAAATCAGATCATGATGATACGTTTTACTGTGCATGTAAACGGACCTGACTGGATTTGAGTTTTGAACTCTAAAAGTCCTTACTGCTCATACGGATGGACATGGAAAGTGTAACCGCTTTTTAGCTGAAATGTCACAGCTCGCGCCGTCTAAAACAAACCTTTGTGGGATGATATGAAAAAAGGTGTTTGCTTTTCACAGTAGGTTTCAGCATCCATTCATTTTAGCAAAGAAAATAAAAAAAAAACCTGACATAAAGCAAAAGGAATTCTTTGTGACGCCTGTCTGAACTTGATATTTTCCACTTTACCTCTCCATTCTTTTCCCTCTTGTGCCCCTCCCCACCACCACCACTCCTCCCCTGCCTTCCTTCAATCTAGTTCCATAATTGAATTGCTCCTTTGGTCCCCTAATGTGGCGACAAATAACAGAATGAAAATTCTCTACTGTAAACTTGCCCATTTCCACATCCTACTCTATTTTACTGCTCTTTTCATTTCTACATACATTCCCACTGCCCTGCCTCTAGTTTTCACTCCTTGTTCTCACCCTCCTCCTCACTTTGTCTTTCTTCTTGTCAGGTAGCATTAGGGTCTGTTGATCCCAGTTCAAAGGGAAAATGGTAATCTGGGTTTCCTTTCATTCTCGACCTTCAGCTCACCTCAGCTCTTAGGTCCTCTGTAGCAAAGCAGTGGAAATTGATTTTGTGTTTTTCAGTTTTGACATGTTTTTGTGACATTAAAGAAACACCCGTTAACTAAGTTCCCAAACGGACTAATGGTTGCAAAAATTCTCACATCCCGAAGTGTAGTTTCTTTTCATCTAACGGCAACACTTTCCACTGGGGATGGGTGTAATGCCTGTGAATGTTAATGCAAATGGGTGATGATGACAGCCTCCTCACTCCCCATAAGTTGACACCAATTTAATGATGTATGTAGAGTCAGAGTCTCAACTTAAAGGCAGTTGATGTGTTGGAGCGTTGCACAGCATCAGTGACAGTAGATGTTATAGCATAGATGTCATAAAAACAATCCAGTATGCATTCGACTGAAACATGATATAACATAGGGGTGCAACAGTACAGGTAGCCCACGTCGCGGTTTGTAGGCCATGATTTCAGATCTGTTACAGTATGTGTTTTGTTCATAAAGAGAACTGTTTTTTTTTTTTTTTCTCACCAAATTATATTTTTTATTTTGCTTGTCAGCTAAAAATTGAATTTCACAGTAGGAACAAATTATATCACTATACTGAATAAAAGAACTCTTTCTGTCCTGAACAATAGTACCCTTTCTTATTCCTTGTCTACTTGTATACAGTCGTATAAAACTGGCATATGCACACTTAGAGCCCAAAGGGTGCTTGAGCCCCTGCCCTTTTTGCCTCACTGAAAAAAATTCCTGTTCTGCATAGGGATGTAAAAGAAAATGGCACACATGGTACACATTTCCTTGTAATAGCACGTCATGGTATTGTATGTGTGTTCAGTCTAAAGCCACTTCTCTGTCACGTGCATGTCGAGAGAGAGAGAGAGAGAGAGAGAGAGAGAGAGAGAGAGAGAGAGAGAGAGAGAATGGGGGGGGTGTGTACAAATTGTGTCTGTATCTCCACTCAATGTGCAGTTACTGCACAGATGAGTGACAGTGAAGCCACTTAAACATTTGTGAGTTATAAAGTCAAACCCACCCCCCCAATCACTGTTGTGGAGGCCCAACAGTGATTGGACATTAACTTTTGGGGGCGGGCTTTCACCAGCCTGGACAGCCACACACACTCAGTGGCCTGTATAGCAGTATATAAAGCACCAACGCACATCATCGTATTTTCCTGTGTACTGTTACATCCCTAATATAAAATAATATTTTCTTGTTTGTCTTTTTTTAACGTCTTCTTTCTGTTTTGTAATAATCATTAGTTATTAGCCAATATGTCCCTTCTAAGTTCTTAAAGGATGTTTATAGCAAGATGGAAGTGTCGTTAAATTCAAAGACATTTATAAGAAACCTGCACAGGACATTTCCACGTTATAGTGGGTTCCATACAGTCAAAAGAGCATCCACGTGAGTTTACTGTAGCTGTGAGACATTTACAGCGGGCTTTTATTGAACTGTTTCTGATTATGTGACTATTATCTGTGGTTCCTATTAATCTGTGTACATTAGTAATTAACATTGTAAATAATTGGAAAAAGGATTAGTAACCTCATACTTATGATTAGTCCTTTATCTCTGTGTAGTTCCTGCCTGCTCCTGTTTATGTCTAATTTAGACTACGTCTCCACTCACATTTTCTCTGCTGTTGCTAAAAATTGGCCAGAGGCAACCTGTTCTACCACTACACTATTATGCATAAATTTTGCAGTAAAGAAATCAGATGACTTTTTTAAATTTTTAATGTTATCACTGTACTGCATGGGGGGTGGGGGACCGACACATGTGGCTAAGGGAGAAGGGAAACAAGGGGTAGCTTTAATTGCATTGCATTTTCTGGTAATATTATTCATTGTCAAGGTGGTGTGGGATAGAATTGCATTATGAAGACAGCACTTAAGGGCCTGCCGTCAGACTATGAATATTCATTGCTTCTTCTGCCAGAGGCATTTTGTTGTAACTTTGTTTAAAACTGTTGATGTGTTTTCCAAGTCTGTAGGCTATAAGTCGACCTGTATGTACGCCACAAGGTAGAAATATCATGTTTTTAATCAGTTGCATTTCCTTTCCCATCTTGACACATTATTTGTTGGATATTTTCGATTAGATAGCACCATTATTTTCAGACCCTAGGACGTAGTCTGATATATTTGTTTGGTGCGATAACAGCCTCAATATGTGCCACATACGTACTGTATATCAGGTGATTTCCCAACTCTGCTTATGTGTGTTTAGCTTGTGTCCCTTACGTGTACTTGTTTTCCAAATTTGCTGTCTTCCTCCAGTCAGAGTGCTCAAACAGCAAAGGTAAAAGAGAAAACTTTTTTTTTCTAAAGTAGAAAACACATTAACTCTAAGGGTGTATTTAATGACTCTCCCAAACGACAGTGGCTTAGTCTGCTTCACACACTCGAGGGAGCGAGACAGGCACCACGAGGAAGAGGAGGAGGAGGAGGAACAAAAAGCCCCCAAACTGCAGGAGCGCACCACAGATGATTGCATCGCTGTTGCAAAATATGTTACTATTAGTTCTCATGTTTCTAGAGCAGTAAACTAATACTTTGTGTAGCGTAATGATCCTTATTAGGACATGTTTACATTTACTAAGACCCCTGTCAGTGGCATTAAAATGCCATCTGTATATGGATATTTGAAAGCGGAAAACATATGCTAATCCAAGGTGTAAACATGCAGCACATTTCACCATAGAAATGTGACTGCAATTCCAAATGTGGGCCATGTTCATTTGTTGGGAGTTGTGTCAGGAGCATCAGTCACAGTAGCTGCAAACACTAGTTGTGGCTTTAAAAACATGCCATCAGTTCTCTCATGTGTTTTTAGAAGATGTAAATGGCCACGGTCCTGTATCAAAGGAAATTATATCACACCTGTCATTGAGCCTGTTACCATGACCATGAAAATCTGATAACTGGGAGTAATTAGATAATTATAATAATCATATATAATGCATTTACACACACTTAAGAAATACGATAATTGAAAAACCCTGGTTTACTCCATTATTGGATTTCTTTTGGAGTATGCACATACGTAATGATGGTAGACTCACACTTCCTATTACTGTCTTCTGTGCACGTTTGACTTGTTTTATGCATGCGCAGATATAAAACAACAAAATAAATCACATGGATACATACACAAAGATATTGATGTATGTAGAAATCTAGGTGTGTTAATCTGATTACAGATTCTGATTACAGATTAACACACCTGGGACAACAGTTGAAAAATAGCTTTTTTGCTAAAACTGGCACATTTACAGAAATGTTCATTAATGTGTACTGTCCCTGCTAAATAAACAAATAAATAAAATAAATTAGCACAGCTGCTGAACAAATTTTCATTGTTCCTGTGACAGTGACAATAAAGATCTATTCTATTCAATTCATCCGATTACCCACAATCAGATGACAGATGTTATCTGATAAAGTGTATCACATTATGCTGTTTATGTGATCACTGGAAAAAAATGAGAACTCCAGAAATTGGACAGTAATCAAAGTACTAGTTTGCATGTAAATGGACTCATTAGTCACTTTTCCATTGACCCTAAAATTGCGCATACCAATTTGCTTAATGAAAAAATAACAATTTTGCTAAAACTCTCGTTTTTTGATTAAAAGTTTTTGCGCTGGCAAGAGGTCATCTTTAGGGCATAGTGAAATTGGTATATCATGCAAAACTTCAATGGAAAGACCTTTTTCTGCAACTAGTCACATGAATAAAAAAAAAAAACAAACAGATATTGGCGGACGTTACAACAAGCGAAGAAAAATAGAAGAAACATGGTACAGTATGTGTGGACACATTAGGAAACCAAATATTTTTTTGATTTAGTACGGGATAGAGAGGTAATATATAATAATAATAATGAATATATCTGTAAATCAGCATGGTATTTATGTTGATCACCATGTTTATGAAATGACTTCTTGTGTCATCTCGCGATAAAAAAAATAAAGAAATCATCACATTTGTAATTTCATGGAAAAAAACACCATTACACACTTGTGTTTTAAATGTTTTAGTTCTTTTAGTAAATATCGGTAGAGATTAGCGCATATGTCCAATGGAAAAGCCGCTATTTCTGTCATTGTCCTTGCAGATTCTGCTTTCCCTTTCCATGTCAGTTGCTGATTTATCAGTATGTTATAGGTAGCATGTTAAATCATTTTTGCCTTTAAAGGTGCTACAGAGCAGAGTTACAGAACACTTAAACCTGTTTTTGATCATAGTGACTTTTATTTTCTCTGTGGCACCAAAAGATGTTACACAAACTCCTGTCAGGCTGAAGTGGACTAATCAAATATTTTCATTGCTGGCAGACTCAAGTACAGCCACAAGCCTTGCAACATTAATGCTGCACATACCCCATAGTATAACACTCTAAATACTGTATTTACCCTTGCACTATAAATGTTAGTTGAGTAGGAAGGTTTAGACAAAACTGTTGAAGCAGATGTAAATGTGTAGAAAAAGCAACAACTGCAACTTGAAGTACCAAGTCAGTATTTTTTTCAGCAATTGTTCTGGGCTCATTTGCTAGAAATACATTGGTGATCCATTTGTAAATTATCACTGTTTAAAAGATTTTAGGGCTACTAAAAATGTTCTGTATCAGCAAGTTAGCATAAGACTGAGCGAGTTTCATTGATGTCACAAGCTAGGTTTCCATTACCCTAAGAAATACAAAAATGTAAATTGTGCAATAGAAAGCTGGTAATGGAAATGCAGAAATGTTGCAAAAAACTGTCACAGATCGCAAAAATGTTTTTACGCTCTCATGAGGCGGTTTTTGAGACGTTTTGATATGGAAATTTTGCGCAAAAGTGTAATGGAAACACATTTTATGCATTTTCACTAATCACGGGCATGACAAGTCCAGTGCCACAAGCGGTTCAATAATATAACAGTTCATTAAATGTTTCCCGGGTCATTTGGAAATTCTGGATCCAGAACTCGTCGGTGAATTCTGTACAATCCTCTCCCACAAATCCATTACACATAGCTGCTGCCATAAGTAAGGACTTTGCCTTGGGACGATCAGGCGTACCTGCAGAGTGAAATTGTAAGGTACGAATGGACCCCCCCCCCCCCCCCAAGTGAGAACTACATATTGACAGACAGGTAGACAGGACTTTATTAGAATCACACATCAGAAGCCAAACACTCTTCCATGGAAACACCTACAAGTAGCAATCATACTTTGTCGAAATGGTAGAAATATCGCTTTTATTTTGCGGAAAACTGTAATGGAAACCCAGCTACAGTCATCTCTTGTGCTTTTCCAGCTGCACCAAATATAATCACGAGTGGTGCCAAACAATGTAAACTCAAGGCTTCAGAATGGTGTTCCACGATAACAGCAGGTGACGTCTTCTGTACAGTGTACACTAAGAATACAGCCTGGTGCTTGAATATCTCCGTGTATACATAAGAAATGACGGAGAGTTCAATTTCTGCCTCTGCTACTTAAATCAGTTTAATTTCTTCAAACCAACTAAACAGACCTTTGTCATTATGACCGGATGTGTCAAAAAAGTGTCCTACATCAGTGGCCTGATGCCGACAGCATTACGGCGGTAAATTCAACTTGTTCACAGAGCTTGTGTCTGGTAAATTGTGTGTGTTTAACAGTAACACGAACAGGATTATATTTCAGTAGAAGTAGAGGAAGATGCACAGGGTGAATGTTGTATCTGTTTGGTATAAAGTGTTTTTGGGTGACAACAAAAGGAGGCGTTGTGGCTTTAGTCTCAAAGAAATCTATACCTGCGCCAACATAACGCTGGACTTGAAGTGAGGAGAGGTGAGATGAGAACATAGATGAGGAAACATGTAGATACTGCAAAAAGTTATAGCAGAAGAAGCAGCTACTTTGTCCTTCCATAATCAGATCTACAGTGTCTTCGCATTTATTCAGAGCTGTGTTAGTCCTGCTTGGTTCCTGCTTCTTTTTCTTCTTTTTTTTCTCATTAATTGCCCCGCCTCCAAAGATTTTGTTTTCCAATTGATTTTGTTTGGGTTTTTTTAGTTTTTTTGTTTGTCAGCCACTTTACGCAAAAACTACTAAACCAATTTCCATGAAATTTTCAAGAAAGGTGCGAGGTGGTCCAGAATAGATCCCATTTAATTTTGGTGAATGTAGGTCAAAGGTCAAGGTCACCAAAAATGTGTTTTTACAATGATAAGAGATAGGGCAAATCAGGTGAAATGTTTGCAAGGGGCGGGGTTTGTTGTACCTGGCACCACTTGTTTGTTCTTTATTGGCTTATGTCTAAACAGGTTAGAGGTCCATTGCTGCTCCCTAGAGGACTGGAGTTGTTTTTTTTTTAAATAAACTGTTGATGCGTGTCCTTCTCTGCACACAGCCCTGGGATGGTACAAAAACAAACAAACAAATCTTTCATATCACTTCCAAGTTCTAAGCTCACCATGCACTGAGCTATAGTGAAAGCGCTGTGTCCGTCGTTAGCAGTTTCTTCAAACATCTTCTCCAATGAAACTACTGGTTGGATTGGAGCAAAGTTTGTTGACAGCTTTGTAAAATCCAGATTTTTGAATTTTTGACGATTTTTTGAAATGTTAAAAATTTGCCTTTACGTATAATGGATCATGTTTTGATGTTTTATAATATGTAAATGGTTACAAATATCAATATAGTTACTATTGAGCACTAATAGGAAGTCATATATGGACTTGCATTTAATTAGTTGAGTTCTCCTCCAGTGAAAGTACCACCCACTTCTATTGTTGATCTCCTGCATCAACACCACAGAACTCTAACATAGAACAGAACCTGACAACCTTGCACATTCAACTTGTTATTGATTCTTGATAGAACATGCCGGTGAGATACAGGAACGTTGGTCGTAGTTATAAAAAAATTAAAGAAAGAAGATATTTTTGGACTTTGTTAAATGTATTTGTGCACATTATAACATGAATGAACTGTGATACCCCTTCATTGCAGTACACCATGATATAAATGTTAAGTGGCAGTTTGTTGCAAGTAAAGGACCACTTAAATACCAGGAATACTCAGGCAGTAATGACCAAATGAAACCCGTCTGACACAGTGAAAGAAAGAACACATTCAACAGCCTTTCAAGAGGCACAGACTATGGTGTCATTATAGTGACAGGTGTAAAAAAAAAAGTAAGTGTAGTTCTTTAATACATTCTTTCCATAAGCTTTTAACCTTGTACACTTTTTGTATTTCAGCAACCCTTGAGCCTGTTAACTCACAAAAATGTGTCTATGTGTGAGTTGACGGATTCTCTACTCATCTATTTCTGTCTGCCAGAAAGCAGCTGTTTGCGTCTCAACTGATCACTCAGAGACACAGAGTGAGAAAAGTGTGTGTGTGTGTGTGTGTGTGTGGCCTGTGTGGCACATGCTGATGATGATTAATTCTACAGACGTGTATCTCTGAAAGCTGCGGTGTCTTTTCAGTGTCTATATCTTATCTGCTGTTCTCCTACTTCTTCATCTTCCCTCTCTCTCTCCCCACATTGTGTGCCTGCATGTACGCTATATCATTTCAAAAATCATTATTCGCCCATTACAGTCTGAACCAACACACTCCCACCTGCCATCTTGCGTGTGCGTGTGTGTGTGCGAGCGTGTCCTCTGTCTAAAGTCGTTAAATATTCTAAAGACAGAGACCTCTTTTAATTATCCACTAATCACACTTTTAATTACCTGCCACACACACATCCATCATTGACCAGATTGCACACACATGCGCACATGCACACACCCGTAGCCCACACACACATACACTTATGCCCACATCTGTCATTGGAATTAGTTTTTAACCTATCGACAAAACAAAGGAATGGAAAGCAAAGCGGGTAATGAGTAAGACATTGAGTAAGTGTAGTGAGGAGTGACAGATGACAGTTTGGTTTTTTGAAACAGGAAGCAGCCAGATGATTTACCAAAAGAGGTGTAGTACAAAACAGGCCATGAAACGAGTAAAGATACACAGGAATGTAGGTTGAAGTACACGCATTACACTCAGAAGAGACGCTTGTATTCCTTCACCACCTTCACCTCCGCACTGCAGTTATCTCTTCATATTTGCCAGGAGTTTCCAGACAAAAAAGGACAGTTCTGAGTGACTGGTTCATATCAGAGGCACAACATGACATCCTCAAGATCAGACAGCTGGATCAATAAGTAGAAGGTCACACCTGTAGTTTGGGTCTCAGACAAATGAAGGCTACATTTTAGCAGGAGGAAACCTGAACAGGAAATTACACTCCGACTTCCTATGCTCTAACCTTTCTGATTATGTATTCATATGTTTCTGTGACTTTGGATGTTAGGGCAAGGCTTTACTGGTTGTACAATACAGCTCAAATTGAGACCTAATGGCATTTAAGCTGAAGTAGCTGAGCTCTCCATCCTTCTCTTAAAGCATTTTCTCTCATTTTATGGTCTTTTTTTTAAACTTTTAGTTCAGACCCAAAACAGCTTTTCTACTCTTTTTCCACCAAGGCAATTTTGGTGGCACATAATCTCCAACAAGTACTTCAAAGAATCACTCACCACGGAAAATTGGTTCTAGAGTGGCACCAGCACTTTACTGGTCTACAACCAAGAACTGCTTACATCAGGGGCTGGATATAAGAGTACAGTGACCGAGTTATTAAAGTGTTGTAGAAGCGATGACCTCTGGGGCCGAAACAATAAGTGAAATGTTTACAATTTTGGCTGCTTTGAGTGACAGGTGCCATCTATCTCTGTCATGGGGGTTTTGACTGACAGCTCACTTGTTGTCTTATAGCAGAGAACTTCCGTTTATTGAATCAAATACATTTTTCCTATCTTTCTTCTACTGTAGTGAAGAACTTACACTAACAAGACTGTTGCCATGTTTCACAAGATTTCCCTTTATATAATTAAATACTACAAGTCACACTTGTTTAGCTCCGCCCTCCTTTCCAAATATGGACACTTTTGGAGCTAAAAGAAAAACCAACATAGTGAAGGGCCAAACACCAAACTTGAGAGTGTAGAACTGGGTGACATAACTGCAGCTACATCCACTCCTTTTAGGGCCCTGTACCGAAGGAGTGTGAGCCTTGTCCGCATCCGCGTAGTAAGTCGGACGTATTCCCAGTGAGGGTTGGCCTTCACCAAGGCTGACCTTTGTCACTGGTTCTGTTCATAACTTTTGTGGACAGAATTTCTAGGAGCAGCCAGATGGTGGAGGGGTCGAGTTCACTGGCAAAGAGGATCTCATCTCTGCTTTTTGCGGATGATGTGATCCTCTGAGCTTCATTGAGCAGTGACCTCCAGCTCTCACTTGGACAGTTTACAGGTGAGTGCGAAGCAGCTGGAGTGAAGATCAGCACCTCCAAGTCTGAGACCATAGTCCTCAGCCAGAAAAGGGTGGAGTGCCCACTCCAGGTCAGGGAGGAAGTCCTACTTCAGGTGGAGGAGTTTAAATATCTTGGGATCTTGTTCACAAGTGAGGATAGGATGGAGTAAGAGATCGACAGGCGGATCAGGGCGGCGTCTGCAGTGATGCAAATGCTAAATTGATCTGTTTTGGTGAAGAGGAAGCTAAGCTGAAGGGAAAAGCTCTCATTTTACCGGTCGATCTATGGTCTGACTCTCACCCACAGTTATGAGTTCTGGGTAATGACTGAAAGAATGAGGTCATGAGTACAAGCAGCCAAAATGAGTTTCCTCTGCAGGGTGGCCGGCTCAAATTTAGAGATAGGGTGAGGAGCCTGGACGTCTGGGAGGGACTGCTGCTCCTCCACGTCAAGACGAGCCAGCTGAGGTGGTTCGGGCATCTAGTGAGGATGCCTCCCTGGGGAGGTTTTTTGGGCATGTCCATCTGGGAGGAGACCTCGGGGGCCAACCCAGGACACGCTGGAGGGATCATATCTCTGGGCTGGCCTGGGAACACCTCAGGATTCCCCTGGAAGAGCTGGTGGAAGTGGCTGAAGAGATGGTTGTCTGGACTCCTCTGCTGAGGCTGCTGTCCCCACAACCCG
>JAPTMW010000001.1:26776009-26789237 GCA_029822955.1 Ostorhinchus angustatus
TCTTCATGGGCAAGAATGTGGTTACAGTATGTACTCTCACCTTTGTTATAATTATTATTATTATTATTATTATTATTGTATGCATCTGACAACTTAAAGCTACAGTTGGTTTTACTGTCATATTGTAATTCAACTGGTCTGCATCTATTCCGTCCTTGTATTTTTAGGCTTTAGAGAATCTACTCTGTGACACTGTTTTTGTCTAATCACAGTCATTTTCAGGCAGACAGTGTGACTGAATACAAGGCCGACAGTTGTAATTACTAATCAATGATAAGACTCTGTCAGACTCAAACTGGACGTGACTTTACTGTTGCTACGTCTCCATGTGGATGCTTCACTTGACTTCTCCATAGCAGCATCAGACAGCATCAGATCATCTGCATTTATATTTAGACTTTTGATTTGGACCAAGTTGAGAGAGATGCAGAGGAAGGGTGTGCAAATTCTGGTGTTTTTTCCCCCTATGATTTCAATCAGCTAACACTGGCTAGTAAACTAGCCTTCTTACCAGTTAAATGAGCCAGTTTTTGTGATTATAATAAAATAACACTGTTACTGGTTTTACTCACTTTGAATTACAAGACTCAGATAATGTCTATTTAAACAATACAATTTTTCTGTAAAGACTTTCTGATAAAATTGAAGATTATCTAAATAAAGTAGGATGGTCTTTACAATAACTAACTACTGGCAAAATGCTATTAGTTCACTTAGTTTGTATATTGTCCATTCTCTAAAAACTGAAAAACTATATTTATCTGCTGAATGTTAAGAGCGACTAACATTATTTTACTTAAATCCAAGTTATAACTTGCTTGTAAATCTTCATGACAGGAGGTTGCTGCATTTCACACATGCATAGAACAAATCAAGTTTCCGGTGCAGATCAGGAAGTGACAGGTCCTTCTTCTTCTGCTGAGTAGCAAAGATGGCGGCCGCTGAGGGTGACAAGTGTCCAATGCTCCACACTCAACTTTTTGGCTGTTATAAATACACCATCTGGGTACTTACAAAGCACTGCATTTTGCCAAGTGAACACACTAATACACAAAAAAATAGCAAGTGTAAGTACGGAAGTAAGTGAATTGAGACACAGCGCCGGAAACACTTGAACACACACTCTCATCCTGAGAGGCTTTAACTGGCGGCCATGTTTGGTCCACTTTTTGGAATGTTCAATTGGCTGACATCAATAACACAATAACAAACAGTCTAGATTCTTTTTTTTTTTTTAATTTTTTTTACATCCCTAAAAACAGACGCAGTGCGTGTGTGTTCGAGTGTTTGTTCATGTGCAGGCAGGTGCTGATTGGTTTCTCAGACCTGTGTCCGGACCAGCCGCCCGCTGCCCAGTCTATTCTGTTTCATAGATAGTAATTTCCATTCAAGTCAAGGATTACTCTAGTGTTTCATACTACTCTTGAAGCCATGCTGGCAGTGCAGTTTGGAGGCTCAGACAACATACGGGTTGACTGTAGTGCAACAGGAGAGTCCTGGAGAGGGGGTGGTTATGTATCGGTGAAATGTGTGTGTCTGTGTGTTATCTCAGTAACAAAGGGTGTCCCCTTCGTCTCCAAGAGGCTGGTGAGAGGGCGGGACAGGTCGGCTCGTCTTCCAAACGCTGTGCCATCACTGTATCTTCATGTGCCAGTATGACTCCATGTACAGTGTCCCTGTTATTCCATGAGGAATTCGATCTGTTTTGTCAGATGCATTGTCAGTTTGTGCCTCTTTGGCCACAGCTCGAGGCGAGTACACACAGCGACACTAACACACACTCTTATCTTATTGTGCCTCCAGGTGTCCCTGTGGATCCAACCCTGCCCCTTACAGGGTGTGATAAAGAAACAATGATTTATTTACTCTGCATCACCATTAACCTTTTAGTCTGGAGCAGACCTTCCCGTCGCTCACCTGTGTTTGTGTGTCTGTGTGTGTTTGTGTGGATGTGCTTAATAAAATCAGAGCTGCCTGGTCCGGTCACACACACTCCTTTCTTGCATGCGTGTGTGTGTGTCAGAGAGCGAGTGTGTGTGTGACTCTCAGACGTCAGACTCGATGCTGGGCATGCGGCGATACAGCCGGGGCCGGTTGCCGCCGGCGCTTGACGCCCGCGGCGCTGTCACATAGCTCATTGGCTGAGAGGCAGCAGGTGGAACCATGTACGCCACCACAGGGGGCTCCTGTTGAGGGTAGAACACCTGTTGGTCAACATGGCCGCCGTGCTGGTTCATGTGATGGCTGCCGTGGTTACCGAGGGTGAGTGACACGGGCATCCGCTGCTTATAAAGCTCCTGGCCAGAGCTTCTTTGCGGCATGCGTGTGGCAGCTTGGGAGGCGGGGTCTCGTTGTGTCGTGCCGGGGGCCGACTGGAGGAATGGGTTGTGAGACGGCCGGTCGGGGAAGAGGCTCTTTGAACGTCGGGGGAGAGGCATCGGAGCATCCAGACTGAGGTGGTGGGAGGGGGAGGGAGAGGGAGGGCTGCGGTTGCTGAATGGACGATCGGAGCGCATAGTGAGAACATTAGCGTAGGCTCCCTCATCCAGGGTCAGCTCCCGGTCTCTATCTCTGTCAGGCAGACTCAGCCCCCGCAGGTGGGTGTGCGACTGCGACTGTCGTTCAGGAACACCATCCGGAAGCACGTTCTCGTAGGAGTGTTGACGACTCAGCTGGAGATGCTGGGCCGAGGAGGAAGTCGGAAGAGGGGACGGGGAGGAAGGGGTGGGCTCAAAGTGGCTGACCAGGCCGTCACCTTCACCCACTATGCCCAGCTCGCTCTGTGGAAGGTAGTGTGTAAACATGTCCGCACTGTGTGGATGGGGGTGTGTGTGTGAGTAGTGTGAATGCAGGTGGTCTTCGCTGATGTCGTACAGGTTTCCCAGGTGAGCGCAGGCGTCACAGCGCGCCTGTGGTGAACGGACAGTGTAAAGGCCAGAGTAGCCACTTAGCTTGGCCAGGCAGGAGCGACAGTGACCGGGTCGGACCCCCTGCGCTGTCAGTGCTGCAGCTGAAGCATCGAACGAACCTCCAGCTTTGTCCTTAACACTGAGGAGAGTTAGAGGGAGATAGTGATTAAACCAACAGTACAATACAAAAGGTCAAACAGGTTAGAAATATGTGAACATAATAGATGGATATTGCTAGGGAGTAACTAGTTACAATAAAAGTGGACATTGGGCTTTTGACCAATTGTTTCGAAGCCTAGTTTTTACAATTTGACTCTTGCACTGTTGGTATTTTACAGCCAGAAATAGCCATGTTTGGGTTAGGCTGTTGCTAACTTCACATTACTGAAAACATCAACCACACTGGTAACTAAAAGAAAACATAACATGCATGTGCTTGAAAACCCTTGGCCTGACTCATCAGGTGCACTACTGCCACCTAGTGGCCTGACTTATCAGTACATGCCAAAGTTTTTGGACAGATGGATGGACGACTAACTGATGACTGATGACAATACCTTGTGGCCAGTGTGGTCATTTTGTTTACAACTGTATACCATTAACACAGAAAGTTATCTTTTATACTTTGCAAATGTTAAAGCACACCATTTATCCTAATTAGCAGGCTTGCTGAGAAACCACGCAATGCAATAACAAATTAATTGCAACATTAGAAAATTTAGCTAAGTTATACTACGAGACCTGCTGCTATAAATTAACTAGCAGTAAATTTCATGAAAAATTTGACCGCCTTGTTACTGTAACTTTCATCACAACTACAGTGGAGCTGTCTGTCAGGAAAAAATGCTTTAATAAACAGAAGCCAAATTCAGCAGGTGAATCAGGTGTCAATCACACCTGTCAATCTAATCCCACACAGCAGACATCAGAGCCTTATATCAGCCCTAAAATCTCACCAACAGACACTACAACAGTACACTTATTATCTCAGTATTTCAGGAAAGTTGCTGCTTTTTCAATAGGAGTCAATTGGAGTTGTTTTTTTGTTTTTTTTTTACCCAAGTGGCCGTCGGTGGTTTTACTTTGTGTGATATCTGGACATTGACTTCACTTTTAAGCTGTTGTTGTGTCTGCGGGTGCAAAGCAATTAGATTTGAGGACGTCACTATGAATGGTAGGGGGGCTTACAAGGCACTGTTGTTGTTCATTTCTGCTCTATCTATATGTACTGTTCTTTTGTTTCTTTTCTGTGCCTGTCTGCTAATCAAATCAGTGTGCTCTAAGCAGCCTGAGTCAGCTGTATGTATCTGTGTACGGCCAACCACTTTTCAGTGCTTGAAAGTCAGCTTATGCTCATGCACACTTATAGACTAGGCTCCTTATGACCTTATGACAGACCTTCTGTGCTCCCACAACTCCAGCCGAGCACTTAGATCCTCTAACGTGTCCCTTTAAAACGTTTTAAAAGATTGTGCTTTCCACTCTGCAGAGCCTCAGCATTGAAACTCCCAATAATTCGAAGGTCCCTGGTCTCTGAGGACTTTTTTAAAAAGCACCTGAAAATCCATTTGCTCAGACACACATTTGTGTAGCACAGTGGTAGTCTGTGTTGTGAGTAGTGTCTTAAGTCTGCACCTCTTTTATGTTTTATCTGTTGGTTTGTTTTTATCTGTTGTTAATCCTTTTTTTTTTTTTTTTTTTACATTTTTTAAATCTGCTTTTGAAAGGTACTGAATAAAAAGGCTTTGCCTGTTTCTGTGGCTATTCAACAATATTTCCTTTTCCACTAAAAAGGGGCTCTAAAATTACAGTTCAGCTTCACAGCGCAGTTAAAAGCATTTGCTGGAAAAGTAAACAAATATAATAAGTTACCATGATGAAGAAATTAAAATTGTAATATTACATTTTTAACAGGGTACCTTGTAATCTCCATTCCATTACAGATTAAAAGCAATGTTCCCAACACTGGTGATAAGGTGTGATGAGTGTCTATATGGTACCTGCTGTGTGTGTAGGTGCTGTATTTTTTGTCCTTCAGCGAGTGCAGGTCAGCCTCGGCGCTGTGGCTGTGGTGCAGCAGACTGGCACTCAGCTGCAGAATGGGTGCGTCTGCCTGGTGGGGGTGAGAGTATGTGCTTTCAGGTGGAAACAGGTCAGGGGGGTAACTGTGGTCATCACCTCCCCCCTGACTCTCTCGCTGGTACGGGGGAGCGGACTGGAGACTGGCCTGGTCTGAGTCAATGGAGTAGATCTTGGATCCTCCGCCTCCCCCTCCTCCACCTCTTTTCCTCAATTGATTGATAGGCTTGAATCCGCCCCTCGCTGCCATGGAGTCAGAATCTTTATGTGATGGCGGCCGGCTAGAGCACTCGGAGATGTCAGAGTGCGGCGGCTCTTCAGGGAGGTAGCGCTGGCTCTTCATTGGCGGAGGTCCGGAGCCAGATGCCGAGGTGGGGCTGGGGCCAGGCCCTGGAGATACGACCGTGGGCTGGGTCTTGAGTGTCTCAACACTTTTCTTCCACAGAGCTCTGGGTTTTGATGCTTGGCAGGCGGGCCCGGTGAGGCGGGTCTTGCCGTTGTCATTGGTGATGGACAGTTGGGGCTTGTTGGGGCTGGTCTGGTGAGCAGGGCCTTTTTGTTGCCCAGGAAATGGTGCAGCATTGTTAAGGAGGTTTTTGTGTCGCCCGGACAATGACAGGAAACCCTGCGGACCAGCGGCGTTGCTATAGAGACCAGGACCCTTCGGAGGCAGGCTATGGAGTGAGTTACCTAGGAGACAAGGAGAGATGCACCTCAGACCGCAGATAAAATAGATGGATGTTTGGATGGACGCTCAGCCAGTTAACTGACACATTATCCATTGTTGTGTATGCTGTGTAATGTATTTCTAATCATGAAGTGAGCTTATACATGACAGTCAATCGGATTATGGTGTGAAGTCCACATGAAGGTGAAGTGAGTCACCTTTGTTATGCTGATGTGGAATGTACAGAGGAGGTAGAGTAACCTCTGGATGTCTTTGGCATGTTTATCCTGACTTTGAACAACCAGTGTTGGGGAGAAACAAGTTTCAGTAGAATTACATTACAAAATAAATGGAATCTGCTACAGTCACCAAGAAAAATATGGAATTATATTAGTTCTAATTAAAATGTTTGTGATTACACAAAAGGAAGGAAAAGCTGAAGAATACAGGATTTATCAGTCATTATGTCACTTTGCATCTTTTTGCCTTGTTTGTCAGATTTCGACACAGATCAACAGAGCTGTTAGGGTAAATTTGAGCCCACTACCATCGACAGCAGGATGACTTCCTGGGAGCTGATCTGCATCTACATAGACTCCACTCCTTTTGCAATATGCGCTCACATTTTGAGTGAAGTTTTTGACTGGTTCACTTCTTTGATTTTGCTACAGCTTTCATCTGGCAATCAGATCAATATGCTCTTAGTAACCTGAGCCATGACTGCTTGTGGCCACATCGAGACAAACGGACATGAACGTGGAGCATGTTGTACATACTAGAAAGGTGTTTGAGTATGTTGTGGTTTAAAAGAGTTCTCTTTACTCTGTTTGGTGTAAAATGGTCAGTAGGACTATTCACTTTTATATGGTAGCCGAGTTCTACCACTGGGAAGGAAAAAAAGGGATATTCAATCATGTCATTAGTCATTTAGTACCATTTAGTTTTTATTATCATAAGCGTGTATTTCAATATTTTTATTTTATGTTATTATATTGACTCACAGGGTCTTCTATTTTCATAGCTTCAATTGAAAAGGTAACAAAAAGTAATGTTAAAATAAAGTAATTCATGCAGTTTCAATAGGATAACTAGTAGTCTGTTCCCTATTGCAGTTCCAAAGTCACTTTCTCACCACTGTACAGAATGTGAATTCTGATCTAAATTCTACTCAAAATAGAGATTTTATGGTGAACTTTGTATGTTAGCGTTGCGTTACCTTTCCCTGACACCATATCTAGGATGGTGGGCTGCAAGAGGACTGTGTTGCGCTTGGGAGAAGACAAAGCGATAGACTTGGCAGACTTGAGCAAGTGCAGCATGTTTGCTTGAGGGCTGAAGTCCAGCTCAGGAGCCTTCTTCTTCATATCAATATGAACACCGTGGATACAGCTCCATATACCCTGCAGAGGAGAGGAGAGGAAGAGGAGGAGGAAGAGGAGGAGGAGAGGAAGAGGAGATAGGGAGGAGAGGAAGAGGAGGGGAAGAGGAGAGGAAGAGGGAGAGGAAGAGGAGTGGAAGAGGAGAGGAGGAGGAGAGGAGTGGAAGAGGAGAGGAACACTTAATTCTCCAACCCAGCGACTTCATCTAAAAAACAGTTCAAACACGCAGAGGGTTCATTTCCTTGCAAAGGAAATTAGCAGAGACCTGTGCATCCTTCTCTCTGGTGCGTTTACTGCAAACCTTAACCTCATTTTGTTTTGTAATGTGGCTGAAAGAGATAATCGCCACTCTTTTAGATGAACTGCTTTTAGAGGCGCCTTGAAAATTAAATTTAGGTGATGATGTCACTAGAGGGGGACCCTGAGTGCAAGGAGATGTTCTTCATGGATCCACTTAACCTCCAGCATCATTCATCCAACACACACACACACACACACACACACACAGACGCACACCCACAGACACACACTGCAGTCTTTTTGTAAAACACTTAATGTGTGAAATGCTGCTCGTCTGGAATAAAAGCCCTGCCTAACACAGAGACATGACATATGAATAATAGAGGAGTGGTCTGTCTGGTTGTGCCCATTTGTGTTTTGTGTGTCTGTATATTTGGGCTTAAGTCTGTGTGTTTTTGTACCTCCGACAGCCGTTGTGTGGTCAAGTCCGTCACTCACCTGTCTGCATCTGCATACGTGGAACCATTTTTAGCTTGTCTGCCCTACTCGGTTTGTGTGTGGGTGAGGAACAAAAGACCTTTGTGTTTCTGTATGTGTCCACATGCTCATCCTCTTAGCAGTTTGATTCTTCTATCCAGCAGTCCATATGTGCAGCAGCAAATTCGGCTCTCCCGCTTTAATCATACTATCCCCCCGCTCTCCTCTTTTATCACATGCACACACAAAGATGTCTTTCACATCTTAAAAGAAATGATTATTATATTATTTATTTTTTAAGTCTAACGGTCATGTGACGTGAACTGATATTTCATGCATTCATAACACTAAACGTCCCCTTTGTATTGCTCTTTTCTTTTATGTATTCTGAGGAACTGTGAACATCAGCCAAGTTAGACATAAAAAGCATCTAAATGTATACTTTTCTTGAGATACAATATTTGGCCACAAGACATTTAATATAAAGTCACCTGTCACGACCTGTGTTTGGTTGTTGGTTCGTCGGTCTGTCGCAGCATTTCGTCAAAATTGGAGCAACAGTTTTCAGGAAACTTTGTGAAGGGGATTCAATAACAGATCCATTACATTTTGAAGCAGATCCATAAAACAGGCAAAGACAGGTGGCCTTGGTGGAGGTGCATGTACTCCACACACTCTATTCTAGTTTACTGTGCGGTGTTTCCTGAGTCTTTTTTTCTTTTGTTATTTTCCTGCTTTAGTGCCCAAATACCTTGAAACAATTTTCAAACAAAGACATGTCAAAGTTTTGCTTATTCTCACTTAGCTTTTACTTGCTCTTACTGTCTTTTAAATTAGTCCGAGTGTGTTTTTTTTTTTTTTTACAGTTTTACACCAGCTGTTCATGTTTTCAGCGGTCAACAACAGCACTATCTTTAAACTTTGTAGGTATGTTTTCCTTCAACTGCTTTGGAGTGAATAAACTGGGATCACTGTCATATTAGAGTGAATCTAGTTATGAGTTGAAGAGGATGCAAACCTGAGACAATAAACAAAATAAGACAGAACTACAAATCTGGTTGTTTCGACCCCCAATGGGAGAAGGGTGAGTACCATTCAGGATTTTTTATAACTGTGCAAATTGTAATTATTCTTCTATCACATCCAATAATGACCACATTAGACAAATGTAACATAGGATATCAGTGCTTCTGTATGATGTTACCATATGTTACATGCCAGGTATGGTCTACATACATGCTTTGGATATAAAATGATATGAGTTCATAACACATTTATGAAATAGTAAACTTATATATGTACATAAATTAAAATATGAATGACATTACTGTCTGGCCAAAAGTCATGCAAACAAAATTTCATTGGATCACCTCAATGCATTTGCTAAGGCATAATTTTTTTGAAATACGATGCTCAGTAGGGTGCAGGTCTGGACTCTATGGTGACCAATCCATGTGTGGAAATGATGTCTCTTACTCCTGAACCACTCTGTCACATTGAGATCCTGATTACTCCTGGTGTTGTCATCTTAAAATATGTCTGTCAGTATATTCAGGTTCAGCTGACCTCATTTTACACGTTATGCTGTGAACCTAGACCTGACCAACTGAATCAACCCCAGATCATAACACCACCCCAAAAGGCTTGTACTGTAGGCATTAGGCATGATGGGTAATCACTTCATCCATCTAAACTCATCAAACCACATTATGTTTTTCTACTGAAACAGTCCAATCTTCATGCTCTATACAAACTGATGGCTATTTAAGAAATGAGAAGCTAATCACTGAAGTGATTATTGGAAGGCTATTATCTATTTGGTTAATTTTTGCTTAGGTAGAAAATGAAATGGATCCAGTTCTTAATAGGTAATATATGAACATATATTCATGGAAATATATTGACACATATTACATTGGATTATGGAATGTGGGTTAAATGTTCACTATGATAGAACATTTAACTCACATGATTGAAGAGGTATTTTAATATAGAGAATTAACTCTTTTCCAGAAAAGACAGAAAACACCTACAGTCAGTGCAAAACTTTTTATGTGAAACTCTGGAACTTTTATTTTTTTCCATTTCGCTGTTTCCATCACCCTTTTCCAATGTGGTCATTCACATGCACATAAAAACTCACTCATGGAAACATCTCCAACATCTAATGAAAGCTGCATTGAAGCAGGCCTTGGGCTACAGAGCCTGCAAACCATAAACAGCAGCTCCCAAACACTTTGCTGTTTTTCCTGCAGTGGAAAATGGTGATAAGATCCTTTTATTTTATCTTACCCTGCTGATAGTAAAGAGTAGACCTGGCCTGCCCGAACAGACCCCAGTGAAGCAGTATCTGAGCCTCCAGTAGAAAAGGTGTTCAGAGATAAAGGTGAGGATGGAGAGGCCCATTGCTGTGGCCAACATATAGAAAACTCCTGCCATGTTGTCAACATCCAACTGGCTGGACATGACCTCATTCTTCTCATTGTGGCAGATCCCAGTCAGCCATTGGGCCTCAAGCTCTTCCATCTCACCTGTTGAAAACAAAGAGCGGAAAAGTATGAGGAGGAGGGTAAAGTGGAAGTAAGACGGAGGTGAAGGAGCAGAGATGACAAAGAAATGGAAGTGAAAGAGGATGTGATAAAGGAAAGAGAGGAAGAGCAGAGTGTGGTCTGTCTTTAAAAAAAATGCGTATCATTACGTGAGAAGATGGAGAGGAGAAGGAAGGAGAGAGGTGAAGTGGTAAATAGATCGTAATGGAAAGGAGACAGGAGGTGGAGTGAAAAGGGGGTTGTAGCCAGCGAGGAGGGAGAACTGATAGTGATGGAGTGATAAGAAAGGATAGGAGGAATTTTTATCAGACTAAAGCTGTTTGTGTGTCGGAGTGTGTGTGTGCTCGCTCTTGCGGGTGTTTGCCCTGAATAAAAAAGGGCCGGGTGTGAAACGATGCGCTTTAGCACTTTGCTTTCTGTCTGGCTCATTCTCTTTCTTCCATTCGCACCATCTCACAGCTTATTATACAGAACAATCTGGAGGAGTAAACATAACAGGACACGATGGGCACACACACACACACACACACACACACACACACACACACACACACCCAAACCCACACAGTAATGATGATGAAATGGTGTGTTAAGACTAGCCCCTGATAGCTTTCTGACAGACGGGGGGAGGAAAGAGGGAGAGGAAGGGAAACCTTAACAGTGGTAGGACTGTAATAACATTTAAGGCCCAAAACAGCCCAGAACCACCATACAACAGGAATTTGAAGAATCTGGATGTGCATAAACGCCTCACCGTCTCCTATGATGCCAAGTATAGCCAGATCAACGAGGCGTTTCCAGTAGGATCCTTTCTGCAGGGCAATACCGTACCCAGTGGTGGCAAAGATGTACCCGCTGCCGATAGTAACCAGCTTACAGCCGTCATCTCGGCCTGCCATGTAGTTCAGCACAGCAGCGTCATAGATGAAAGCATCCAGTTTCCTGTAGGAGAAGCACATGATCAGGATTTATGATGCAATTGGTTTGGTGGCATGAAAAATATGAGGGGATGGATTAATGAGCAGCTTTGGGGAACCCAGACTTAGAGCCTAAACACTGAATGATGGGATTGTTAATGCCTGTTTTTTGGCAAATTAATCACATCTTTAGGGGCTAAATATCATCAAAATCTTTGCACATGCGTCAGAAGTGGCAATAAATTATATGTTTATGAGTCTAGGAAAAGAGGCTCAGGTGAGAAAATTTGAAAATAAAGCCCCTGCATGAAGCTGTACCCTGAAATACCAGGCACAACTATGAAGTCTAGAACAAAAAAGCCTCTTAGAACCAACGTTTTATCAGGACGTCCACCATTTGGATGGAAATGTCTGATTTTTGTCCTGTTTTTACATTTCAAGCCTTTCTATTTCAGCAAACTTTACGTTTTAATGTTAGCTAAGCCTTAATGGGTCAACAGCACTTCTGTATATGATTTCAGTTTTTCTAAAATGAGATTTAAAAAAAAAAGAAAAATTGCTGTATGACACCTCGCAATTTTTGACAAGGAATAATCTGACTGTATTTCGCTGACATATCAACTCAATCCTCAGTTTAATTCTAAGTGTCACAGGATTAGAACACACCACCATATGCATAAAATGAAACAAAATGCTAAAATGAAGTAGAATATTACACTTCAACACAGCAATGTAATGACAGTCAGCATTTTTTTTTTTTTTTTTACTTGTTAGTGTTAAACCCATGTTCTTATACCACATAGCTGATTAGCTCTAAAAAACACTACAAATTGACTGATGTTTGCAGTTTGTCTTTAACTGATGATAAAGTGAAAGTTAAACCATCTG
Source organism: Ostorhinchus angustatus (assembly GCA_029822955.1). Taxonomy (NCBI): domain Eukaryota; kingdom Metazoa; phylum Chordata; class Actinopteri; order Kurtiformes; family Apogonidae; genus Ostorhinchus; species Ostorhinchus angustatus. The sequence continues at coordinate 26,788,115 of JAPTMW010000001.1, forward strand.
GATTCGGTGCTGATGCCTGTATCACTGCTGAATATTCACTGTAGAGACTATGATGCATATGGAGCGTTGTGCCATAATCATGTTATTTAGATCCTCGAACAAACCAGATGGATTATTCACAAGGCTCACTTTCTTCTTGAAGCTAGAATTTCTTATGTAAATTCTTATCTGGACTCAATGGCTGTCACTGAAAGTACACTTGAGTGTTGCTGCTGGTTCAGTAAATATTCATGCACACGAGGATGCCTTTGTTCGTGCACAGTTCCACTCTTTTGCAGGTTTTTGTCATTATTCTGAAACGACAGGGCGGATTCAAACTAAGGAGCCACCATTTGTATCTGACGTGATAATACCTCCCCTCATGGACCTGATACCTCTGTACTCAGCAAAAACAGACATTTGATATATGACTGTTAACCAAACCCAATGTATCCAGACTCTGATTTAACTTAGCCTTTATAGAGGCCTGTTTTAAAGCTTTGTTATACCAGTTTATAGCTGAATAAAAGTGGAACTTGGAACTCAACTGAAACCAACGGCAAAGATGGGAATGGAGAACCGGTTCCCAGTAACTCAATTCCTTGGAATCGTTCGTCTGCTTGATTCATGATTTCACTTATCGATTCTGGTATATCATCGCATCAAAAACATCGTCAGACCTTTTCCATACTTTAGTTTAGATGTGCTCTAACTTATGGTTCTATTTCACCAGTAAAGACCACACTAGAGCTATTTGTAACAGTTCCAGAGCTTCCATTAAGACAAAGAGTTAAATACCTCCAACATGTACCAACATTTAACCACAGTATCCAATTAAACTGCACCAATGGAACGTCTTTGACTGGCTGCTCAGCGATGGGGGCGGTGACTCAGGAGGCGGAGCCTACAGCAAGGCGTCCTCTGTGCCTCTGTGTGCCGCTGACATTAAACTCCTCCGGGTTCTATTGATACTGTTAATGTTTGTGTCATTTCACTGTGTCAACCTGCTTTACTATTGTTTATGAATAAAATTAAATTCAGATGATGATGAGGCTCAGAGGTTCGGAGAATCGATAAGAGAATCAATAGGGAATGAAACTGATAACTAATATCGATAATGGAACTGCAATCGTTGAATTCTTAT
>JAPTMW010000001.1:26832784-26846871 GCA_029822955.1 Ostorhinchus angustatus
GAATATACTCTCCAGTAAAACAATTTTCAGGAAGTGAGCACGTTGGGAGCGTTAAGACCGGGATAATAGCATGAACTCCCACTGGAGGAAGGCAGGGCTGTCGAAGCAAGTTTACTAAAAAGACCAAATCACACGAGGGACAGCAGCTGCCCAGAACAGACAACACTTTCTCCTCAATGCCTTGTGTTCGGTTTTATTAGGAACGGTTTGATTCATTTTGACACTTTGTCAAACATGGTCGGTAGGATGATGCTATAAGACAGAAATATCACCAGATTAAAATACAATACTGCAAAAGGCAAACAGCATTGAATCCAATTTACAAATATGTATGAATTTGGCCATTTGACCACTGACCACTCAATTTGGCCATTTAATTAGTCCATTTTCATTAATGTAGGGAATGAGTTTCTTTACATATGAATCTGCTGTTTTATCTAAACACATTTTGGTTGCACTTTACAAAATGACTACCATGACAAAGAATCAATGCATACTGAGCTTCTGTTGTCTTCCTCACCCGCCAGCATTTATACATCTTCTGATATTTCTTCAAATGTTACGACAATATAATAACTATTGACTTAAAATACTGCTCAAATCTTTTATTAGCCTTATGTAAGTAAGTGCAAGTTCCAACACTAACTAAAGCTTTAACAGTAGGAAATGGTTTACATTATTGAATAATAAGAAAGTAGCAAGATCAGTGTTTTAATGCAATAGATTCATTTTAAAAAAAAGTGTTGCGAACAGAAATGGATCAACACCTGTATGAAGCTAAGCATATATGCATATTTGATGCCACAAAATAGCATTTATGGTATTAAAAGAAAAATCCTTCTCAACTGATGCATTTAAGGAATGTCACGGTAGTTACATAATAAATAATTAAAAAATAAACCCAGCATACAGGACCTGAACACTGATCTCCTGTGTTTAAATTCATACAGTTCCTTCTGCTCTATCCTTTCTCAACCACCTTTTTCTAACCACTTATCCCTAACAATGTCACTATTTCATTAAAATGCACAAAGTCATACGGAGGTTGCAAGACGTACATAAACATCAGGTGAAGAAAAAGCAATCAGTACTGTCAGTTTTCTAGTGAGGATGGACTGGAATTAATGCATGACAACTATTGCAGGTTGTTTCTGAATGTTTATTAAAAACCTTCCACACCTTTCACTGAACTGTCATGTTCACAGGACCTAAGGTTTGGGGTTAGGCTTAAAAAAACAACTCTATGGTCAAAATGAATGTATCAGACCTCATTTGAAAGAGGGTACGTATGTCCTGGTTTCTGTGTTTTGAACATGCTTAAAACACAACCTATCATACCTTGCGTCAAACATGACTTAAATTTAACCGTAATCCTACTCTTTACATGGGGCAAAAGTGACCCAGTAGATGTTAAGTGGTTAGTGTAATTAATAAACTAACACATTTAAACATCCCTTTCATGGGTAGCCCTATTATAATGTGGTATTGTCACTAGGGATGGGAATCGAGAACCGGTTCTCAAAAAGAACCAGTTCCCAGTAGCGCAATTCCTTGGAATCGTTTGCCTGCCTGCTTAACGATTCTGCTTATTGATTCCGCCTTTGTTGCACATATGTGATGACGTCACATGTACGCTGCATTGTTTTGGATTAAAACGTAGCCAACATGGTAGTGAGGCAGAAACACGCCAAAGTATGGATATATTTCACGTGAAAAGATGACACCAGGGCCACTGGTCACGCTGGCAAAGCTTCCATTTCTTCAAAGGAGGAAAATCCCTCCAATATGCTCAAACATTTGTCCACAGAGCATGTAAATCATTTGCAGGAATGTCACGTATTTTATACGCTACTTAGTGACACTTGTGAATCTAGCAGCAGAGCAAACACCAGGGTGTCATCCGGGCCCAGTTTTTTGGGGAGGGGGCAACAAACGTCCTGCCCAAAGGTAGAGAAAAGGAAAATGAGGCGCACAACAGCGGGAGACATAGAGCAATTACTAAAGCGTCTTAAGTTTCACTTTCACTTTGTGCGGTTGTATGGTGTGACCCCCCCCACCCCCGAACCAGGCCTGGCGTTATCTGTTATTACTATTTGTGCATACTGTATATGCTCTATTTTCTGTGCAAAGATGGAAATATAAAAGTACTCTTTGTACTCTTTTATTCCCTCACGCAATGAGAATCGATAAGAAAATCAATAAGGAATCGGATCAATCAGCAAAATCGATAATGGAATGGGAATTGTTAAATTCTTATCATTTCCCATCCCTAACCCTCACACTGACGGATGCAGTAAAAAGATGTCCGTTGTAATCACATCTTCATTAAAAAGCACAAGTCAAAAAAAAGGCAACAAAAACACTGTCTATTTTTATAAGCAGGGCACATGGCCATGTGAGAGTCATGCATAAACTCAAATATTACGACAGGAAGTCAGGAAGCATAAAGAGAATAATTTGAATCCTGTTTAGTGCGTGCCCTGCAGGTGAAAACTATGATAATTACATGAGAAATCAAACAGGTGGGATTTTATGGTGTCTCATCTGTGGGAGAGGTATTAGAGCCGACACTCGTATACATATTGTTGTTGGACAGTGGATTATAGAGAGGTACATTAATCATCTGTTTTTACAAAGACTTGGAAACAGGCCTGTGCTCTTTCAAAGCGGGGCTGTACACACACACACACTGTGTAAAGAGTAAATAAAAGGTCCCTGCTTCCCTTGCATGCAGGCTCTGCAGAAACACCAAACGGCTCTACTGTGGGTATATCCTCACTCAGCAAACACAAATAATTGAATATAAACCAACAGTGTTACACAAAACACAGACATTTCCTGTTCTAAATATAACTGAAGCAGCCATTGTTGGTACAGATTATGAAAGCTTTTGATTAAAAGAGAGATGTCAGGACAAATATATATTTTTATGTTTGAAAAATCTTCCTTGTGCAGCAGGTGATGCCCTTGTCACAGTGCATTGCCACGGCTGAGTACATATAGCGGAAACAGTGTTACAGTCTATTATGGGAAACTGCTGTCTCCTCCTATTTCAGGTTTGTTACCATTTTTGGAAAAAACATTTCTGATGTAAATGGATGAGGCTGGTGTGTTTTAAAGGCATGTAAAATAGCGACTTCGTGGATTCATATTCATATTCACATGTATATTCATGTTATTTGTGATGTGATCCCATGTGATGGTTTTTAAGATTCTAAATTGCTGTATTACAGAAAAAATCTTTTTAGAAATTCAAATGTGGTTGAAGTATCTGCGACGCTGAGAGAAGAATACTCGCGCTATTGTAAACTCGCAGATAAAAGTCCCCTATCTGTGACATTTTTCTATTATTGAAGGCTATTGTGTGAGCACTTTTTTTTAAAGGTATGAATAAAGAAGGAAGGTTGACTCTTCCAAAAGTCTGTGTTATGGCAGGAAGCATCTTTTTCAAAACAAGAAAAAAAAAATGACAGCTTAGGGGTTTGCATGGTACACTGCTTCCATCAAAAAGAATAACCTTTTGAAATTTACTACAAGGACAGACTTCAATAAAAACTTATACCATTTCAGAAACCAAATATGCTGAACTACAGTCAGAGGTATTAATTCTTGAAGAATGACGGGGAATCCAGCCAAATTGATAATGTCTTTTAAGTGCCAGATTATGTTGTCCTATTCCTCTCCACCTCACGTTGTTTATATGCACACTGCGGCAAGATTGTATCTAGACTAATGTATGCAGAATTCTGATCACAGCCTCACCACTTCCAAATCAGGGTAGGGGAAATCCAACCTGTCAGTTTATTATCACAAAAATTGGCTGCAGTTGTTTTGACAAATATGCAAATTCGATCTAATAACTTAGTGAGACAAATGAGGTACCTCTGACAGAAAGAAAAATACTGTTTCGAAAGCAGTTTGAGCTTCTATTAAGGGCTGAGTAATATTGGATCAACCTGTCAACAACTGCAACGTTATATATGCTTTGATATATACCATCGTGAGCTAATAAGAAAGAAAAATGGAATAATAACGCCATAATAGTGGAAATCATGATTCAGCTCTCATTCTAATGAGGCTGTTTGTTATGTTATCAAAGATGTGGAGAGCCTATAACCTGACCTTTATGTTTTCAGTTGACTGTGTATAGGTTTCTGAAGGTGTGAATGAATACATCAATCTTCATGAAACTTTGTGGGTATAGTGACTGAGTGAATATCTTGGAAGGATTAGATTTTTCTGCATCCAGCTTAAGAATTAACAAAATGATATGGAGGAAATCTGTTTTGTTCTTCAGAAGAGACGGGCATTTTTCCCCTGTGCAAGCTTTGCATCTGTTCTTGGATGTATTTGGATGGATGAGGAATGCATGTTTGAGTGCTTCAATACGTCTGTGTTGGAGTCTGTGTTTTGCTTGTTTGTTTGGTACTAATAAATGCCACTTCTGAACTAATGGTAGCCACTGAAGAGGAGCAGGAGTGAGCACTGGTGAGAGCAGAGGGATTTTCATGGAACAATGGACCTTACACGTTTCTGTGATGCTGTGCCTACAGATTAAAGGTGCAACTTGTAAAATTATCTAATTAGTAGAGGTGTGAGGATATGCTCAGTTCATGAGAATGAGACGAGACAACATTACTTTAAAAAAAACCTAAAATGTCAAAATATATGACTGGACAAACAGAGTTTTTACCCGCCCCCCAAAGGGCAGGCGAGGGTGTTGTTTTTGGTTCATTTTTTTTGTTTGTCTGTTTGTTTGTCAGCAACTTAACGCAAAAAGTACTGACCAAATTCCATGAAATTTTCAGGAAAGGTGTGAGCTGGTCCAGAATAGATCCCATTAAATTTTGGTGAATGTAGGTCAAAGGTCAAGGTCAAGGTCACCAAAAAATGTGTTTTTACGATGATAAGAGATAGGGCAAATCAGGTAAAACGTTTATGAGGGGCGGGGTTTGTTGTGCCTGGCACCACTTGTTTATTTATCAGAGTTACAAAACAATGTAGGTGCATTTTGAAATGTTTTATAACTTGCATCCATGCATGACCTAAGCATGAGTTCTCCGTTCTCCGTAAGTATCGTGAAGTACCTCACCTACCTCCTATCTAGAAGTTTGGATAACAAGAAATCTTGCGAGATCTCAGTGTACAAGATCTTGTCACACCCCTACTAATTATTTATCCGGTGTCAAACTTAACTTAGAAACAAGTGAAAAAGTACACAGAGCTCACTAATGGCTCTACCCGGTCGCACAACACTTTGACCCTCCTGCTCACTGAAACCCTATGAAGGTAGATTTGTTTCTTTATTATGCAATCAAAAGGAAAGTTGCCTTAACAAAAAAAAATATTTTCAATAAAAAAAAAAAACAGTTACAATTATAAAACCCTTTCAATCAAAGAAAAACATGTTTGAATGCAAAAAAAAAAAAAAATTGAGACCCAAAAAATTGTATTTAAACACATTTTTTTTCTATGAAGTGAAAAAAGTTTTGAAGTCGTTTTTTGTTTTTTTATTGAAACATTTTGAGACAAACATCCCGCAGTGGGATGTAAATAACAGAAACAGCGTAAGATCCATCCGTTTCCAGGAAGCACCTTGTACGGCTCGGCGCTTTGGACTCCAGCCTGGCTGTCCTCTGGGACAGGACAGGGCTCTGTGGGGGGCTGGGGGGGCTGCTACTGCCGCTGCATGCACCTGGTCTGCTGGCCTCTGTAATCTGATGGAAGGAGCTTCTCCCTCTGTTCACCATCACAAATGCAGAACCAGTGGGCTTTGACCATTTTCGTAGACATTACCGGAGCCTGATTGCTGCTCATTACTGTTGTTTGCTCGTTTCTGCGCTCGCTCATTAAATCGTTAAGCCCAGAAACGGGATAGTCACAGAGCCCTGTCCTATCCTGGAGCCGTACATGGTGCTTCCTGGAAACAGATGGATCTTACACTGTTTCTGTTATTTACATCCCACAAAACTGCATGTTTCCCCCTCGGTGTACACTTGAAAAGGCATCTAATGTTGTCTGTGGAATAGAAATGCTGTCATTTGAAGGGTTTGTGTGCATCGATAGGATGGAGATGGAAGATGGATTTTCACAGCATACCTGTACTTTTGCCAAATGGGGACTTCCTCGTTCTAAACAGACATTCCCATGTTAAAGGTCATTGGTGTAGACACTTGTCATTCAAACATATCTGACCAATGGGGATGCATCCGCCCACTGCGGGATGTTTGTGGCAAAATTTTTCAAAAAAAACAAAAAAAAACCAACTTCAAAACTTTTTTAACTTCAAAGAAAAAACAACTTCAAATGTGATTTTTTGAGTCTCAAATTTTTTTTTTTTTTGCATTCAAACACTTTTTTCAATGATTAATTATGTTTTTTCTTTAATTGAAGTGAAGTTTTTTTTAATTGACAATATTTTTTTGATTGAAATGATCTTGTTTGGGATTGAATAACAAAGACAAATATCCTACCCCTAATATGGCCCAAATACAAAAAAGATTGCTTCAATCAAAAAATAACTCACCTAAATAATAAAAAAAAACCCTTCAACCTTCAAAGAAAAAAGTGTTCAAATGCAAGGTTTTTTTTTATTAACAATATTTTTTTTGGTTAAGGCAACTTTCCTTTGGATTAAATAATAAAAAAACAAATCTACCTTAAACCGACCCAGGGAATTGATTTTGAGTTGTAACGCTCAATCTTTTCAAAAACGTTTAAAAAATTGGCAAAAATGCAAAAACTGGGAAAAAGGCATATGTAAAGAACATGTGTCAAACGTGAAAAGAATTGAGTCAATAGTGTCCGAGAGATCGGTTGGACAAAAATCTTGGACAGAATTCTTGGTACATATATCTATATGTCCCCACTCTCTGGAGCATATAGATTTATGTACCAGGGGTATAATAATAAGGCTCTAGTTCACTATTTTTTACATCCTTGACTCCTCAGTGCTGATCGTGACCTGGATATTGATCTTCATGCATCATCTCAAAGGTGCTTCCTAAAAAGAACTTCCTAAATATGCACATGCAGAAACAGAAGAATGGAGCCAGAGGAGGTATGTGTAATTTTTTTTTTTTTTTTGCAATTGGATCTGTGATGTGTCGAAGAGTCATGACACACATCCGGGTTGTACAAACCGTGGCAGGATCAAGACGACTTGCAGTTGTACTAGTTATTTAAAATGACAAATCAAGATTGAACTTGTCTGTGTTAAATAAAAAAAAAATCCATTCATCATTTGCAGACAGATTATGAATTGAATTATGATTTAATTATAAGTTTACATGAACGCTCATCTGACAGATCATAAAATACAGCTGTAGATTGTAAGAAAACAGCAGACTGATGATGCAGCTGTTCCACACGTCACATTTATCCAACACCTATTTAAACAGCCTAGAGGTGAGGATGTCTCATTTTGTTAAAACACCTGGTTCCTCTGCTCCTTTCTCCTCGGGTCCTCACCTCGACTCCTCCGATCAGACCTCTTATGAGAAAGGAGCCGGGGTGAGGATCTAAGGAGCTACAACTTGAGACCTGAGAGGAGGGGATAGAGTTAACTCCCATCAAGACATGCGTGGCTCAGAGCACGAAACAGACTCCAACAAAAACGTACCATGAACACACTCATATCTTACATATTTAACTTTTAACAGGTCCTGTGTGCATATTCAGAGGATATAAATGTGTCTGTGTGTCCATTTGTCCTCTCTAATTGGACGGATTTCACTGGAACGTTATCAAAGAGACTTCAGAGAAGAGCGCACACGATACACATATGTACACATGTTCACGCACACACCTACCGACACAAACGGAATGTGCCACCCACAGAACGATGCAACAAGAAAAAAAAAAAAAGAGAGAACAAAGCAAGTAAAATCTGCTTTAATCCAGACTTAATGACAGTGGGTCCAGTCATGCAGAGGAAGCAGCACACACTGAAATACAAATGCACACACATGGTGGATCCACATTTGGCTCTAGTTAACAGAGGGCAGCAGTGACATGGAGGTCTGCCCTCAGTAAGTTCAACTCTTTGTCAGGTTACTACGCCATGACTTTATACAATCGAGCAGCCATGTACACAACAGCTAATAGTGTTAATGTCATTAGATATCACTGTGTTTTAATGCGGCTGTCAGCTCTGCTTCCTTTCTGCCTCGTACCCCTCTCATTAGTGCATTAAAAATGTTATGTAAGGCTGTTGAGCACACAGCTACAAAGACAAACAGAGTTATGCAAGTCCCTAGACCTTGATCCTCTTACACCTGCACACATGCACATACACACCTGCGTAGGGCACTAGGTGGGAGTTTCCCTGGGCTCCTGTCTGATGCTGTGCTGTAGCAGCTGCTCTGGGCCTCTGGTAGCTCCCCCTTCTCCCTCAGCATGGACGTCGCAGCAGACGAAATGATGCCCACCCCGTCCCGCACCCGTGTGTCCAGCGGGTACTCCCAGTCGTCATAGGACACGGAGATCATACCCAGGGGAAACATCTGAGTGAAAAGTTGAGGAGATCTGAGAGAAGGTTGCACATGGTGTGTTAAGATTCAATCTAATTTCAATTTGACTTCCTGCCCCTCAATTTTACACATCCATATGCATCGTTCAAAGGTGTCAAACAGATGATTTATTGGGTCTCTGTACCGTCCTGAAATAATTCATGCCTGGGTATTAAATAAACTGTGAGCAGTCCACAAAAGAAATTGTTCATTCAGGTGTTGCCTGCACCTCAAACTGTCAAAATAAACATATTTTGACAAACTAAAAAGCACACAAACTTTATCTCCATAAACCAGACTGAGCGAACATCAAAAAACCCTGGCACGCTAGTCTGTCAGTCTACCCTATTATTCTTTGTTTTCGTATTATAATTTGCTACTAACTGTAGAATCAGACATTTGTTTAAATAGGCAAAAATCCAACACAGGTATAAATGATAAGAATAGGAGAATGATAGACAAGAAGAGGCTTTTGAGAAAAAATAAGCAAACAATGGATATGTTTCCATATTTAATGTGCAGGAACATTTGAGCTGATTATACTGGGATTATTTATACTCATATTTATCATAATAGCTACCTTGCTGTTGTACATTTTGAAAAGACAATGTGTGTAATGCTGTCAAACATCCTACTTAGAGGCAGAGATAATGGTTTAGTAAGAAAATGTAAACATCGCAGTGTAGAAAGTGATGGCTGTGATTTCTCTAGACTAAAATGAAATGTGATGTAACAAACTATGATATATTTCCAGACTGCCTTTGACTTTAACTGTGGTATTTGTTTTGTGTTGCTGATATAACAGGGGAAGAGAAGAACAGGGGAGATGGCAGATGACCTGCAACAGCCTGGTATCCAAAGCACGGCTTGTCTTGTCACACCACTCAAAAGTGGCCACCTGTTACTACATATGGGACTACCTCGGGGGTAAAGTCTGGGTTGCCAGTGGTGAGGCTGGACACGATCCAGATGTAACCGGCTCCGATCAGACCCAGGGACCGGGCTTCCTCTAGTATATACCTGTCAAAGAGGACAGCTGTGTTCACTACTGAAACGTGGCAGTATATGACAAATAGGAAAAAACAACATAAGGAAACGACACTCACAGAGCCTCATCCTTGGAGCAGTACAGTAGTATAACAGGACTCTGGATCCTCTTGAGGGCAATGTGTGATTTAGAGTTTGGGTCACCATCTACAGCGTCTAGAGTCACCACACTCTGCAGGTCCCAGCGCACAAAGCTGTAACAATGGACCATTAAATGATACAAGGTACTTAATCTTGTCAGCTGCTGTAAATAAAGGTTAAGGATGAAAACAGTGTGTCATTGTGTGTCTGTGTGTGTGCGCATGGGCCTCGGGATACGTATTAAAATGGGAGTCCAAACTTCCAAAGATGCTAATTTTGATCCAGAGAAAAAAAAAATCTACTTAAAAACACATTCCCTGCACTTTTATACCATCTAATGTCTTAGGAAAGAGTCAAGAAACAGGCATTAAAGTTAATGAAAATGGATCTAAACAGGAAGAATGTACCAAGGACAGAAAGGCTATTTCATGTTTGGAATATGTGTAGATATAGCTGAATTCAACTCAAGTCCATCACCCAACTCAAACATTATGAAGAAATGTCTTTTCCTGATGGCACCTCTAATTTATTAGTGTTGACACTAATGTTGGTGAGTCGGATCAGTCTTTGTTTTGAGGCTGACTTAAGACCACGTTGAAGGACTCAGTCATATTTCAGCTTATGTGTCACCTGTATTTTTACTCTGCGTGGTCTCGATCTCTGACTCTTTGTTCAGTACCTGTAAAGAAACCTGTGTAACGTCCCTCATTTCTATTCTGACTCATTTCTGTACCTGGTTTGTTCTTGTTTATGACTAAGTCTTGGTAATGAATAACAAAAAGATATAAAATTTTATATAATTTTCAGCCTCTCTATGTCAAATCTCCTCAACTCAAACATTGCTGCCAGTTTATCCAGTATCCAAAACTCAAAAGATAACATATTTTCTCCAACATTTGTTGTGGAAAAAATGTATGAGGGACAAAAGTAACATGTTTTATGCTCATAATAAAATCAGTTTCATCTCATTTCCTATGATTTTTCATATACTTTGTGTTAAATGTTCAGTGTGTGCAACTGAGAAGGATCTAATTATAGAGACACAATATAATACTTATAATTATGTTTCCATCAGTGTATAATTGCCTGAAAATATGGACTGTTTGCCACGTTCCTTCAGTTGGTCAGATTTATTTTATTTCTTTTTTTCATTTGATGCTGTGTGACATCCAGCAGGGATCTGATCAGCATAAATATGTATTCCTTTGTATGTTGCATTATTCTCTGAAAAGCAGGTATTTTTCTACATCTGATTTACTGATTATATAGGTTTACAAAAATCCCAAAGTAAATTCAAACAACCGAGAAAACTGACTGAAGAAAAAGTGCAATTTTCAGCAAAACATATAATTTACTGAAAATAAAAACAAGCATTTACAGCTTTTGGTTTTTCTGGTGAATCAGTGTTGCAGAACATGACAGTGTTTCCCTATTCACTACGGAGCCTCTGAACGTCCAAAGAAGACACATCTGATGCTGTTGAAAAGCTGAGAAATTGCATTTTTCCTGAATTATTTACATGTATTGATAGGATAAGTGGATCAAAAGTTATTAAACACTTTAGATCAATAGATGCTGTTTCTTTCCGGCGGCTGTTTAAGTCTTTGAAGGTTAATATAGTTGCCTGGTTGCAGAGGCTTAGAAAAACATAACTTTGCTCAGTTTAAGAGCAGATGGGGATGCATTTGCTCCACTTGCTCTGATGCTCAGGTGTTTATATGTGTGGGTATTCATTACCTGTGATCCACAGTTACTTTCAACGTGCTGATAAAGTCCTGGTACCCCGGAAACTTGGAAGTGACAATAGAAAAAACGTGCCAGTCATACTCCTCCATGATGGCCAGCATGAGCAGGGCCTCCTGCTGCAGAGCTGCACCGAACTGGAAGAACGTGGACTTCTCATCCTGCAACAACACAAACCAACAGTACAGAGACAGTCAGCAGATCTCTGAGGAACTGAATTAATTGCAAGACACAGTGAGTGCAAGGCAGGCTTTAAAAAAAAACAAAAAAAACACCCTGCTAGAATTAAAACCATTTTCAATTTTGCAATCAGTGATTCAGACAGAGTGAGAGAGATAAGAGAGTGTAAGTGCTACAGAGGGAAAATGGGAAAAGAGGGAGAGGGCGAGAAACTGAGAAAACGAGATTCAGTCAACAAGTGAGACTCCACTGCAAGAGAGTGACTGCTAGCACTGAGGGGGGGGGCTAATGGTTGGAGAAAACTGCCTCATAACTCACAGGTTTGATTCACTCCAACCCCCAGAAGCCCATATAACAACAGCAGTGCATTGTCTTGAAAGCTAATTGAGCTACAACCGACTCTCTTCCTGCTCGCTGTGAACTGACTCAATGTTGAAAATGTAAAGCAGGAAATACACCACTCATTAAGGTCTGAACATAATTTTTCAGTGGCGCACTAACTGAAAAAATGTGTTTTGCTTTTTTCCAGCAGTCTCATTTAAAATCACAGCATACTCTCTATATACTGTAGCACCAAATGTTAAGAGTTTCCCAGCATTAATTCACAACGCAATGTACATCTAAATCGTTTAGTCTCAGCGTCAAAAGGAAGCTGGGGTCAGTGCGTGAGATCAAGAGGCAGCAGTAGCCATTATCAAAACCAGAGTGACTATTATACAAATGAATTCCAACGGAAGTGTGAAATAAGTTGCTAATGATTGCAAGAATCTATGTTTGTATAAAGTGTGAGCTGAGTTCTTCCCCTTGGGACACAACAAATAGACAGTAACATGCTCATCCAGCAGAGAAAAGGAGAGATGGAGGAGGAGACGGAGGAAAGAAAAGGCTGCAGGGAGAGAGAGAGAGAGAGAGAGACAGAGAGAGAGAGAGAGAGACAGAGAGAGAGAGAGAGAGAGAAGGACAAACATGTTCCAGTCTTTTAAGTGAGACTGAGATGCAGGATGGAAGTTTACATACACTCATCCTGGACATGAATGTCATGACAATATTGTGCTTTCAGTTACTTCAATTACTTTCGATACACCTTAAAGAGCTAAAAAGAAGGATTTACATATTCTGTGTACAAAAGGTAAGCAGAGCATCATTTTCAACCAAACAACTTTCGACCTTGATGCTGGAAAAAACGTTCAAAAAAGTTTCGATGACACAAAACAAGACTGAAAAGTTTATAGAATATACAGCTATACACTGTTCTGTAATATTCCATATTTAGCAGGTTAACTGGTTACAGATAAGAGGATCATTATCGGGTATAAAAGGAGTATCCTTCAAAGGTTTATGCTTTGTCAACAGACACCAATGGTGATATTTTAGAGATAACAGATATTTTTCTCTATGCTTAAGCCTCTCCTTCACACATTAGCAGCATTTTAGGTTGTAAAAAAAAAAAGAGATAAAAAATGCCTTCCAAAGTGGAGATTTTTAGAATATCCAGAATACACTTCAACAATTCATACTCACACTTACTTTAAAGGGCTCATATTCATCTAAAGCCACTTTTATTAGTCTTTGGTTCATTTATTTGTGTATTTGGATCCTAATAGTTCATACAGTTTGAATTTGAACCCTCCAGGTGCTGCAAAGCTATCTTTAGATTCATTTTGGCAAAAATCGAGTGGATTTCTACAACCTGTTTTAATTCCTGCTTTATGTGTTCCGTCTGTAACTAGTTACGTCACACCATTTGCAAACATAAGGTCAAGACTTCCGACGAACATTTCTCCGAGTACGATGTAATTGTTTATCAGCAGCAGCGGTTGTAATAAAAACTGAAAATATGTCTAAACCTCGAGCTGAATACCTAAAATGTTCAGTTGTTGGTTGTATTAACCCTTTGACGCATATAGTATGAGAACCTTAGTCAAGATTTTTTCCCTGAGTGTTTCTATTCTTCTTTAGGCCTGAAAAAAACAATGTGATTGAATTTTTTTTAATGAATCTATTTTGTTATGGAGTTGCGAACATGTCCACTCAGACCACCATTTTGAAACAAAGAAATGTGTTTAAAACACAATATCAAAAAGTGATGTAATGTGTGAAAACTATGAAATAAAAACAGTTTTAATGCAGCTAATTTGATGTTTTCTCACATTTTAACATACTCTATTACTAATTATTACTAAGTTCATGTAGATAATATGCCAAAAAACCAAAAAAAATGTGTTTAAGAAAACTGTTAATTGCAGTCTAAGAACAACTACCAATTGATTTACTCAAACATGTTAGTGCAGATCAGATGTATCAAGAACAGCAAAGTAACAGTAATTGTATGAATTGCAGTGTAGAATAGGTGTCCACTGTAGTGACCGCTATGCACCAAAGGGTTAATAAACACAAGTGGCTGAACAGGACAAAGCAGCACAGTCAACAACCTGGAGGGGGCGGGGTGTGAAGTGGCTCATGTGCATTTAAAGGGCCAGCGCTCAAAACCACCTTTCTGGTGTCATTACTCAGAAATAGGGTTGA
>JAPTMW010000001.1:26953651-26964825 GCA_029822955.1 Ostorhinchus angustatus
GGTCGGCTTCCAACACGATCAAAATGCAACGGATTGTGGCCCCTGCTGGGACACAGATCCATCAGCTGGACTTGCAACAAAAAAACATAATAACTTTTTTTACATAATAATGTAAAAAAAGAAAAAATACACTTCAAAACCTCCATTTTCGAGTGAACTAATGGTATGTTTCTAACTTTAGTGCTGCTCAAATTCATGACAGACTAAAGCCTCTGTGTCTCCTGTGTCTACTGATAAACTCATAAACAACGGTTTGTCTGAGTGTTTGCACCTGTTTGTATTCAGTTTTCAGATATTTTGTAAAACCAGGGTTGTAGGAGGAGGGAAAATACCCAGTTAAAAATATCTATCCAAGTGTGGACATTGACCTTCTTTTAAGCCCAATCATGTCACTCTCACCTGTTAACAACTGACCTACAATTCATAGAATCTTACACAACAGTGAACTTTTCAGCTTTTTCTGTCTTTTATTTTGTTTCTGTTCCAATTTTTTTAAAGTATACAGGCGTTAAAATCTAAATTTGTTTAAGTAGTTTAGTTGGTCCTTAAATATGACAATCTTTTCCTTGTATACTGCTCAAAAAAATAAAGGGAACACTTAAACAACACAACGTAATTCTTAATCAATCACACTTCTGTGAAATCAAACTGTCCACTTAGGAAGCATCACTGATTGACAATCCATTTCACCTGCTGTTGTCACATTCAACTATGTAAAGAACAAAATATTTAATAAGAATATTTCATTCATTCAGATCTAGGATGTGTTATTTTAATGTTCCCTTTATTTTTTTGAGCAGTTTACTTTAATCAGTTGCCTAGGTTTAATGGAATGAACAAATGCCAGATTTACTTGTATCGTATTTTGAAAAACGTTTGATGCAAACATTTACCACCCGATAGCCTTATGAGATTTGCTTGAGATGGGAAATCTACCCATACGTGATTAGTCAGGGGTGTCACAGTCAGTTCTCCTTTGTGACAGGCTGTTAGGTCTATCCGTATCAAGGAAAAGTGTCCACGGCTTATCACCATTATCGACATAAATTATATCATGCTCCAGTTCTGAGATTGTTTTATCATCCAGCCGTAGTTTGTCGGCCATTAATATACCTGGGTGGTCTGCCCATTAAAGTCTATGTGTGGGAAATGCTGCCTGCTTATTATCAGCATTCTGTCTCAGGAGCAGCAGGGAGCTGAGATTGTTATTTTATAAGCGACTTAAATCTTTCTAAAATATCACTGCCGGCAAACTATAGAGGTGATTATAAACTAACTCTGTATGCCCAGAACTTTCAAATTTAACAATGTGTCTTTGCGCAAATAGTACAGGAAGCCTTGAAATCACTAGCCTTTTGGTATGATAGATGTACAGTAATCCATGAAAATATTACATAAAAAATAATGGTCTCAGAAACGGAAACTTGTCTTCTCACTTTGACAGTTGTCACTTCTTACCATATGTGTTTCTTTAAAAGAAAATAGATGCTACATGGTTTATATAATCTGTGTATTCTGAACATGTCCAAAAACACACCAAGTGCTATGAAACAGCCTGCCGGGTTCCTCAAAGATTAGCTTTTATTTACCTCTGAGAAAAACAGTGTGACTCACAGATAGTATGTGACATGAATTTAATCATCAGCACGTGTGAAATCAAAGTTACATGAGAAACCAGAACTGTGGCAATGAATTTACGTTATGCCTTAAGTTTTTTTATTTTCTTTTTTTTTTTTTTTAAATCACTCATTGCATGTAAAAATTGAGCAATCATTAGGAAAAACAAGGTTAAATCAAACTTTATTGTGCTAAAGTGCTAATCGGGCTTCAGCAGATATCCTAAATCTTTCTTCCACTGTCTGCCTTTATTTGAGCATAATCTATGCCTGTAGGCGATGTTCACAGTAAAGTGCCAGTTATTAATGGATAAAATAACCCTGAAATAAATGTAATCTGATTTTTTTGCCCTCTGTGGGGGTATGTGGGAAGACATTCAGAATCGCTAAAGGCACACAAGTGTCTGCATCAATCAATAACATTCACTGAGATGAAAAATAACATTTCTTTAAACTCTAAATCCTAACCAAGTTCCAGTCTAATACAGAGGCGTCTAAGCCGCTCTTCCCAGCTTTAGGTTATTCTGTGTTACCTTTTCCTGTAATGTGAGCAGATCTAAGAGAAGCAGATGAGTAGAGGAAATGCAGTGTGAAATGCCCTGGGCTGAATGAGAGCTAATGAAACCATGATGCGAATGCTACGTTGCATCTCAGCCAATTTCTTACACCACCACAGTCCAGCAGAGCTGAAAAACACCTCAGGAGGAAACCATCGCATCCACAAAATTAACCTACTGTCTCTATTACTCTTCATTCTCCTGTCTCTTCATTTTCGAACTCAGCATCCGTGTCTGCTAATCATCTTATCTATTTATTTTCCCATCGTGTATTTCATTTACTTCCCCTCTTTATCTAATTCTGCCAATGTGCGTTTCCGGCTGGGTTAGTATGTGTATCTGATCCATGTCAGCTCACACCCGGTCTAATCAGGCCAGTTAGTCAAGTCAGTACTTTCCAAGCTCGCTCTCTCTGCCCTGGTGCCCACAGAATAGCCTGCAGCTCCAGCAGCACTTAGCATACGCCGCTAAATCACACACCGCTACACTCCTGTCCCAGGAAATTAGTGTCAGCTTCAACCAATGGGACAAGATTACACTAACTTTCCCTGGAGTTAGCATCAGAGCTAACATAACTAGGAGCCAGTCTGCAGCTTCCCACGGCTTCCAAAATGGTCAACATCGCTGCAAAACATTGGGTCACTGAGCGTTCATTTAGCCTCAAACAATTTGCATTTGTGCTTTAAGTCGTATCCATTGAATCCTGTGATTAGCTTCCAAAAGAAATGTGAAGAAGGGTAAAAGTTTCCCTCAGTGTTAGCATTTATGCTAATACTTCCACAACGCTGAAAAAGATCTTAATAATGTAACATATTCAGCTATTCAGCAACAATATTCAGCAGGCATAATATTTAAGTAGGGTATCATGCCAACACAAAATATGAATTCCCTTTTACGCTGTCTTTTAAGAGGAACGGACTTTTCAATAGTTAATTTAATGGAATAAGAAAAGATGAAAACAGGACTGAAGGGAGCTTTATTTTTAGAGTCTGGGCGCTAAAAATTGCAAAAGCTTTCTTGAACCTATAAAGATTATTATTATTATTATTATTATTATTATTATTATTATTAGTATTATTATTATTATTATTATTCCCTCTAAAGTATTGTATTTTTGAGGACATACTCAAATGGTCCCAAACTTGGAGTGTGGTTCAAATGTGGTGAAAAAAACCTCATATTTTATACATGTTTGTGGCAAAATTTCTAAATAGTGTTCCCTGGGAAATTTTCAAGATAAAGCCCAAAAACATTGCAAGTTTGATGTTGACATGGATCATATTGAGACCCACAAAGAGGCGTCTTGGATCCATGTCATACGCCCAATAAGAAGTCCACCATTTTGGTTTTAATATGTGATTTTACTTTAACAGATTCCTCCGGGATCTTTTTTTTTTTTCCCAAACAGAAAAAGCACCTTTAAGCATCAAGCAAGTCTTAAAATGAATTATTCTTTAGGCTAATTTGTTTTATTTTTGTAGCTATAATGACAAGTTACGGTTCTTTTCTTGTCATCTTCTTATTTACTGAAGGTGCATAAAAGAAAAACACGTAAGTAAGTCCACTGTCTTTTTTCAGAAAGTTCCTCATTTACATCAGGCATTCATTCAAAGGTTTTAGATGAATTCACTGGTATTATTTAATTTATTCTTGGGACTTCAAATCAAATATAGATTAAATGACGTAATTTAGTGTATAGCTATACCATGAGGAAAAGTATGTGGTTAGATTAGCTGTGGCCATTTTGCACAATGCATTTTAATTAAAATTATCTCTGGTCTTATCTTCCATATGGTAAGCAGAAGCACAAAAATAATTCAGCTGTCATTTAAGTGTAAGCTACATAATAAAGTGGAATGAAGTTAAATGTAATCAAAATAGGAGAATTTAAAGCAGCGTATGACTTTGATCACAGTTTTTTTTTTTCAACTTTGTAAAACCCAAGTTATAGCCTAATTATCATTAATCCAGTGTTTTTCAACCTCGGGCTCTGGAATTCAAATGGGGTCGCCTGGAATTTCTAGTAATTGATAAAAAAAATACTAATAAAAAATGTTTTTAATGATTCCGTATGTATTTCATTATAATTGAAACACCACACACTTTTCCAAATAAAAATCCAGTTCAAATCAAATGCAGGATATAATATCTGAGAGGGCATATCTTGATTGACCCGATCATGTGTCCACGTACGTTACTACACTTCAACCTGCCTGGACACAGTCACAGTCAGAAAACCAGACCGAACAGAGAATGGAAAGGTTTCTTCGCCCACCCGACCCCACTAAGACCAAGAGAAACTGAAAAGAAGGTGCATTATATACATTATATACCCTAAATGTTTTCTAAAATCAGCACGCATTTGCAACATAGTATAGCAAATTATTACATCATCAAAAACTAATTAATTTTAGCAAAAAAAATTCTCGGTTTTGTTTATGTCTGGGGTCACCAGAAATTTGTGATGTTAAAATGGGGAACCACTGCACTAACCCATTAGTTTATCCATGCTTACGCACCTGAATGACTTCCCTCACAGTGAACAAGTTCATAGATGACTCCATCATTAACACAATCCGTCTGTTTACATAATAAACCAAAAGTCACTCGAACCTTTTCGGAAATTTTGTCACACAGTGCATCGTGGGAATAGGAATTTTGCTGTCTCTTGGTGAGTGCTGAACCCAAATGTGGCCTTTACCTCCATCCACTGACTATACTCATTATTTAAAAGAACCCTGGTGGACTGTAGAATTATATGTTGTAGAGATCTGGCTTGTTTTCTTGCCAGATATGTGAGAAACCACTTTTACTTCCCACATTGAACTTCGCAACAAAATTTCCGAAAAGGTCTGAGTGACGTTTCAGTTTGTTATGTAAACAAGTGGACTGGGTTTATGATGGAGTCTTCTTCAAAGTTGTTCACCGTGAGGGAAGTGATTCAGCTGCGTAAGCACGGAAAGACTAATGGATTAGTGATAATTAGGCTATGACTGGGGTTTTACAAATATGAAAAAAAAATTTGTGATCAAAGTCATACGCTGCTTTAACATATATAGTCACCTCAGAAGTGTTTCTACAGATTTACCCTTTGCTTTTTGGTACATGTCTCTTAAATAGAAAAAAAAAAATATTTAACTAGCAAAAAAGTCTTGTCTGAAAATGTTTTTGTGGTGACAATTAAAACTCAATTTGTGAAAAGTGTGTCTGTATCAAAGACCAAAACATCATACCCAGTGCTCAGATGGGAGATGGCATTGAAGCTTTGAGTCAGTGAGTGTTCACTTTGCTTCACAGAATTTGCATTTGTGCTTTAAGTCGTATCCATTGAATCCTGTGATTATCATCCAAAAGAAATGTCACGAGGGGTAAAAGTTTCCCTCTGTGTTAGCATTTATGCTAATACTTCCACTACACTGAAAAAGATCTAAATAATGTAACACATTCAGCAATTCAGTAACAATACTCAGCAGGCATAATATTTAAGTAGGGTATCCAGCCGAAGCTAAATTTATATTCCCTTTTACATTGTCTTCTAAAAGTAAAGCTTTTACAATGGTTGATTTACTGGAATAAAAAAAGATTAAAATAGAGAAAGTGAGATGGAACATGGTTCCTCAAAGCCATAAAGCAGCAAACATTTTTTTGTGGCTAAAATTAAACCTCAGTTTATGAAAACGATGTCTCTGTCAAAGATAGAAACAACACACCCGGTGCTCAAATGGGGGATGGCATTAAGAAGCCCTCAAGCTGCTGCAGTGACATGAATCACAGGATGTTGTTGTGCACACTGTAACACAACCCCAAGTGACTTTCTGCTCAAATATGAACACATTTTTTGGTTCAATAATGTTACCCTCTAACTCTTATTAAATAATGCTCATGTGGGTGTAATTGCTTAAATCTATCCGTCCACACATTCATTCTTTCATTCATCGCCAGTGAAGCAGCTTTACTCAGTGTCTCTAAATGACAACACAAATTAGGCTCTTCTGTACTTTGTTTCCCAAAAATATCTTAAAGTCATACTCAACCCAAATAATAATGACTAAATATGAAACATTGTAACTTTGCTGGTTTGATATGGAGCTGTATAATGCTGACTCAAATGGAGAAACCCAGCTTGTGATGTGGCAAAGCATTTTTGCATCCGTCAGTACACTGAAAATGTCAAATCATTATTTCTTTTGTGCTCTAATGGGAAAGTCATAGAAACCAAAAATCTGAAGAAGCCAATAAAACTGTAGGTAACAAAACATGCAGATTTTTATCTTCTGCTTTTGTTGGTTATCCAAACTACACCCTTCACTGATATATGGCAGAATTTAAGCAGAAATCTATGACGCAGAATTACAAGACGTGCAAGTGCAGATTAGGTCTCCTAGTGTTACTAAGCACTGAAAGCTATCTACACTATCTGAACATAATATTTATACTTATCAAACATTTGTTGCTGTAAATTCATAATCAGGAGAACTATGTCAAAATAATTGTTGACATTTCATTGCTCAGACCTACATTGGATTAAATCAGTACCACGGATTCTAAAACTGTATTTTTGTTTAACTTCACTAAGGTCTAGTGTGTTAAAGTGCACAAAAAGCTGTTTTATACATATTTTAATGTAATAGCAGCTAATAAAACCAAGTAGTAGTAACAAAAAAAAAAAAACAGAACCAATGACCAATTTTTAATATTTAAAAAAATTCATCAAAAAAATTCAAAATTCAAAACTAACTTTGTAGACATTGTCCCAAGAAAGCTACAAATCAAATTTGAAATTAATCCAACCTGGAGTTTCGTCGAAGAAGATGTTTGAAGAAATTGCTAATGATGATGGCGACAAAGATGACGCCAGACACAGCGTCTTCACAATAGCTCATGGTCTATTGACCAGCGAGCTAAAAATAATGAGTAGTTGCTACTAGTGACCCAATCAGCACCAAATACTTAAGTATAGTTATTTCTTCTCATGTAAAACTGTGGGTAGATTGGATCATACAGCGACTCACTATTAAAAAAAAAAAGATTAGTATGAGATATCTGATCAACTATAAAAACCTTTTTGTTTCACAAGCTGATGATAGTTTTATGCCATTTCTGAACGCTTTAAAGTAGAATATGCCAAATAGTTTATTTATAGTGACACGCTGTACAGTTCAGTGTTTCAGAGCAGTTCAGTTCTAAAGCAGAAGTGAGTATGACTAAAAATTTGCACAACGTTGCGGAAGACTTTTGAGAGAATGCGGCTGAAATACATGCTTCCTCTTATTTTCTGTGAGTCAGAGACTTATATAAGAGTCTATAGAGTCTCACCTGCATCCGCTCGCAACACTGTTATCGGAGGTATACACTCACTGCCAAGAAACATCCATAAAACCAATATGACAATAAGGAAAATAATAAAACACAGGCAGATGGCCAGGTCTCTGCAGCTAAATCCACCATAACTCACTTCTACACGATCAGAAGTGATGATTGAGAAGGATGCATCTTTACATATTTTACCTTTAACTCTACATTTTTTTCTGTCTGCTATTCCCATAAGCACTTGGTGCAAACTAGATGCTGGCACATCAGCAATAAATTAAGATGAGAGGGCGATCTTCTGCCCTCTGCTTCAATGCATGAAATAGAATCAAGATAAAATATTCTTTGACATTAAAACCACTTTGCTCAGTTAGATCACTAATGTATTGTGCCAAGTATGTTAAACAAGTCAAAAAGTCCAACTAAGCCCACAAACCTATGCCTATATGATATAACAACTGGTTCTGGTTCCACAGGCTGCAGCTGCTACCAGGAAATACTATCTTCCCATTGTAGTTTTGTACTACAGTCTCACCTTTAACTGATATAAACACCTTTTTCATCATCAAGTGCACTGTTTTTTTTTGTTTTTGCATTTGTTAATCTGCATAAAAGCCCGTTCCAAACTCCCAGTGTCAGGGCCAGATTTATGTACATATTTGTGGCTGCAATCTGCATGAAATTACCGTCTGATTTGCTAAGGCTGTAACTAATTATGAGTAACTGGGACTGTCTTTTAGGGGTTTCTGCGTGTAAACAAGAGCTTAAAAAATGCAGTTCAGTGGTGAAATTGATGAGGAAGTGATGAGTAATGAAGAAAATGACACATCAGTTTCTAAGTGGAAGTACCAAACTGTAACTTTTCATTCACCTTTACATTCTAGATTTACTTCTAATATGACATTTTGGTTCGTTGAACCATGAATAACACAAGCAGAATAAAAGTAATGATAGTTGTGTTCCATTTAAGTCACCCAGAGTATCATGCCAACAATACAGCATGCACAAACCTGGACCTAGACCTGATACATCGACAGTCGTGGAAAAAATTATTAGACCACCCCTTGTTTTCTTCAAATTCTTGTTAATTTTAATACCTGGTACAACTAAATGTGCATTTGTGTAGACAAATATAATGATAACAACAAAAATAGATCTTAAAAGTTTAATTTCAGAGCTGATATCTATCCATTTTCAATGGTTTTCTTGATAATAACCAAAATCACTTCAGTTCTTACATCCATAGCTATGCCCTTCAACTGCTGAAAACAGTACTTTTAGGCATTCAGGGTTTTCTTTTCTGTCTGTTTTAGTCACATGATAGACACAGGAGTTAGTACTTGATTGCATAACCATTGTTTTTGATGGTCTAATAATTTTTTCCGCGACTGCACATGGAACACGTGAATTAAACTCACTAGACTAGTGCATGTTAATAAGTGAAAATCTGTCAGTGACAAGATCTATTTGATTAACTCTAACTGCAAAAATGACATGTACCTAGTACAACATTAGTCTCAGTTTTTGGAAAACTAAGACAGAAAGAGCAACTTAATGTGGAAACCATTTTAAGAAATCAATCTGCATAATGCGTATGCTCAAATGATGTCAAAGTTCAAGATCAGTTCCATGTTTCAGGAAAAAGAATCAGGTCATTCTGAGTCCCTGAAAACCCTGAGCACCTTGTGAAACTCAAATATGTGTCTGATGAATTAAAAAAGGCTTCATCAATAGAGCTAAGAGACACAGACTCACCATGGAAACAGACTTAGGTAAAAACTAGTATGAGCTTATGCGTGCAATTGCGGAGCATATGTATGCCAAACACTACCAACAATCATAGAGAATAAAGTGAATAAACAGAGAAAATCAATACATGCCTCATGATATTAATAACTTATTGGAATTGATCATGGATATTCATGTATAATGTATATTTATATGTATTCAGCTCTAATCTAACCCCACAGGAATAAAACTCAGATGACTACAGTTTGTTATGTAGACTCATGTAATACAGTCAATGACATTTGAATAATCTTAAAATGGCATGCAGCACACAGTGTAAATGGAAACATACTAATTTAAACTGCAACACTTGCTTACTCTGAAATATTTACAACCCCCCGTAGGCTATAACTTCACAGAATTTCCCTCAGTGCTTTGGTAAATGTCGTGACAGAAATTGAAATTCATTGACCATATGCCCAGTACCTGAGAAGCATTATTTGATTATTTTCTGACAGAGATTCCCAGTACGTTCATTGGATGTTATCATTCAGGCAGTAAGCTGCAGGTCCTGACAAGCTGTCAGCTGTCTTTATATGCATTACGTCACCTTAACCCAAAAAAAAAAAAGAAAATGCAAAGATTTTATTTTGAGCGGAGAGTGAATATATTATGATGATGTAATCTATGATGTAATTTTGTAAATGTGAGGGCAGAGATAGGAGTTCAATTTCATAGCTATGACAGAGTCAAAGTGAATATCTCTCTCTTAAACTCTACTGACTGCGTGAATCATAGATGGATCCGTCATATATGTTGTATGAAGGAGGAAATGAAGTGGCCAATCATAGAGCTGCATCAGACAGCAGGAGGGAGGACACACGCAGACACTCAGAGAAAAACTGCCAGTGAACAAGTGCGCTGCAAAAAAGAGGTCATATTTATCTAAACCCACTTTTATTAGTCTTTGGTTCATTTATTTTCTGTATTTGGATCCTAATAGTTCATACGGTTTGAATTTGAACCCTCCAGGTGCTGCAAAGCTATCTGTATATTCATTCCAGCAAAAATCAAGTGGATTTCTACAACCTGTTTTAATTCCTTCTTAATTTGTTATGTCTATAACTAGTGACGTCACAACATTTGCACATATAAGGTCAAGACTTCCGACGAACATTTCTCTGAGTACGCCATAATTGTTTGTCAGCAGCAGCGGTTGTAGTAAAAACTAAAAATATGTCCAAACTTCGAGCCGATTACCTAAAGTGTTCAGTTGTTGATTGAACGGGAAAGAGCAGCAGAGCCAACAACCTGGAGGGGGGGGGGTCATTTGCATTTAAAGGTCCAGAACTCAAAACAGCCTTTCTGGTCTCATTACTCAGAAATAGAATAGAAGATGGACCTGTGGAGTTGAATTAATGAAGAATTCAGAGCATTTACAGTTTACGTAGACCACAGGGAAATGTTTTAAAATGCATAATTCCATTTAAAAAAGAAAAATATTACTCCTTTAAATGACTTCACCTAACCTCACTTTCTGAAATGAAAACACAGAGTTTTGATTATTTGGTTGTTTTTTTTCTTATTTCTAAAACAGACTTTACTTAACCCATGAAGACCCAGTGCTACTTTTGTGGCAGTTTCCAAATGAATGTTTCTATTTCTACCATTCTTAACTGATTTATCACCATTTTTTAAATATTATCCACTGTATTTTTCTTTTTTTTTTTTGGTGTAAATCATGTATTGTCCTATATTTAATTCATAAATGACGTAGATGTTCATAAAAACTCAGTAAATTCAATGTTAATTATATCAAAACAGAGGAAACTGAAGAAAGTGACTTTTTCAGCAAATATATTGCTAACTGAATGTAAAAACAAGTGTCTCCATTCACTGTCATTGATCCAACTCCATGGGTTTTACTGGTGAATCAACGTTGTAGAAGATGATGGTGTTTCCA
>JAPTMW010000001.1:27019473-27031807 GCA_029822955.1 Ostorhinchus angustatus
ACTATTAATATTGTACATATTGTGTCTATTCATATTTTATGTCCGTTTTTATTTTATTCTACTTTTTGCTCTATTCTTATTTTACATTTTATTAAATTTTATATTCTATTTTCTTATAAATTTTTTTGTTTTCTGTAAGATTTGCTCTATTCTTATTTGTCTGACACATTGTTTTTTTTTATTCATATTGTCTGCACTGACTGGAGCAGCACTGATAATTTTACTGAACACTACTCTGATTCTGACTCATTTTAATGGCAGTATTTCAACCTTGGATTGGAGCTAATTTCTAAAATGTTACTCTCATGTATGCAAGACTCCAAAATATGTATAGGTAGAAGAGTTAGTTTTGTTTAGTTTTCTGGAGGCCTTGAAACACTGTTGATATAGTATGTGTTAAGAAATGTTGATATGATGTTCCAAAACAATATTATACTTAAACATGATTTGCAGAAAGGTGCAATGACAACATTTTATTCTGGTGACTGGGATGCAAAATGTCCCCCCATGCAAAGTTCTCACATTGTTGTCATAAAATGTTGAAAGAAAGTAGGATCCAGCTGATCAAATTCCTATTTTTAACTCACCCACAGCTTTTCTGAAGGGTTCTCTCAAGTTGAAAATCTCCAGAGGTATGGAGAACAGTCTTAAAGCTGCAGCAACACAACATGGCATCTCATATGTGCAGCATGACCCACCTGGAATAGCAACCTGAAACACAAAGGCACAATTTATGCAGAAATGATGTCATCCAGTTGATCTGGGAAAGTGCACATTTATACTGTGTTGGTTAATTTGCACTTGAAGCACTTGGGCACACTCTGGTACCCGATCTGATGGCAAGGAAATTCACAGGACCACAGGAAATCCCATTTGTATATTTAAAGTGTTAAATTGTTGCTGTGCTAAGAGTATGCAGTCTGTACTAAGGGCACTGTAGCCAAGGAGTTGGTGCAATAGAGCGTTTCAGGGGTGGAGGCAGTAGCCAAATCGTACTAATTGGCCCAGTCCGCAGAACAATTTAAAATAGCTCATCTTGAGGCTGTAACATTTTATGGCCTTTCTATTATCAGGGTAGCCAGAGGGTGCATTAAATATCTTACTGGCAATAACAAAAGCTTGACTGTAAGAGTGGAGCATTTTTCACCAGAGAATTAACTGATATCTCCAGATAGAAGGACAGACTTTATGACATCTAACAAGATGTGTTTTTGTTCTTCAGTCTTGTTGAGCTCGTTTGTCTGCTACCAAAACTGACTCAGTTAAAAACTAGATGGAGTTAGGAATGAGCTTGCATGACCTTGCAAATATTTACTACTCGACAATAACAAACAGCTTCTAAATGTTAAAAACCACACAAAATGTTTTTTTCCCATTAACATGAAGAACTCAAAAACTCTAATAAAAGGAAAGAAACAAAGAAACTTGCTGTTGTTGATTTAAGACAGATTGTGTTTTGGCAGGGACTCAATCTGGGGATAACAGTCGATTATGGTGATGAATCCAATAGTCAGACAATAACATATCCTCCCAGCTTGACCATTAAATCCACTGCTGATAAGGCCGAATACTGGGGTTAGTGGGGAAGGTTCATATCTCCATATTAGGCTAACCCCATAACTAAAGCACCCTTTAATCCAGAAGTGATGAACCTACAGCCGGTGGGCCAAATGCTCTGAATCTGGCCTGTGGGATGAATTTGTGAAATGCAAAAATTACACTGAAGTTAATAACAAAGGCGTCACAATCATTTTAGTTCAGGGGCAACATGCAGTCCAATTTAAACTGAAGTGGATTAGACCAGTAAAATACTATCATAATAACCTACTAATAATGACAACTCCAAATTTTTCTCTTTTAGTGTAAAAAAGTAAAATTACATTTAAGTGTTTACATTTACAAACTATCCTCTCAATTCAGTATGAATAACCTGAACAAATATGAACAACCTGAAATTTCTAAAGCTAAGTAAGAGTCATTTTAACAATATTCTGCCTGGAACTAAATGTTTTGTGTATTTGATCCACTGTGATCTGTAAGTTGTAATGCGTATGTGTAAATGAGAAGCTGAGGCATAATATTGTTAAAATTTCACTTATTTTTCTTGAGAAATTTCACGTTGTTAATGGTTGTTCATGTTATTCAGATTTTTTTAAAGGATAGTTTGTAGATGTAAATATTTTCATAAAGACATTTTACTTTTTTCACTCTAAAATGTAGAGAAAAGGGTTTGGCATTGACATTATTTATAGGTTCTTATGTTGTTATTTTACTGGTCTGGCCTACTTGAGATCATATTGGGCTGTATGTGGCCTTAAACTAAAAGGGTTTTGATATCCATGCTTTAATCCTGAGCATTTGGTCTCAAAGGGTTCATGAAGAAAACAGTAGTCAGGTATTAGCTACTCCCTGGATAAGAGAAAGAGGTAGGTTTATTACAATACTTGGAACCACAAAAGACACCTCTTGAATCCTAACCTGAGAGGATACTGGTGAAACTTATCATTCACACTGTGGATTCTGTTTGAAGTAGATGGTTTTGTCTGCATCACTTTTTCAAATCATAATTTGTTCAAAATGTTCTGCTGCCCTGCCAAAAAAAAAGTCTTTCACCAAGCAAAATAGGTAAGAGCCTTCCTTTGAATAATTACTGCAATGATTAATATTTTTTTAGCTGCAAAGTGGTCTTTAACTCTAACTGATGCAGTGAGGAGCTTCTCATTTCTGTAACAACCATCAGTTTGTATAGAGCCAAAAGACTGTACTGTGTTTCAGTGGGAAAATGTCATGTGGTCTGATGGGTCAAAACTGACCCGGTTCCACAGTGATGGTCCATCAAGGTGAGAAGACAGGTGGATGAAGTGATTACCCATCATGCCTAGTGCTTACAGTGCAAGCCTGTGGGGGCAGTGTTATGATCTGGGGTTGGTTCAGTTGGTCAGGTCTACGTTCAGTATCATTATGTGTCAGTAAAATGTGGTCCAGTGACTACAGACTATCATATGACTAGGTTTTACCAGCTGTTGATTTGTTTATTCTTCACTGATGAAAGACATATTCAGAGATGACAATACCTGAATTCATCAGGCTGAAATTGAGTGGACCTGAACCACACTGAGAATCTGTGGGATGTGATGGAGAAAACTTTACACAGTGCTCTGACTCTCAATGATCACAACAAGATCTTTGTGAAACATAAATGCAGCTACGGATAGAAATAAATATGACATTAGCCTGGACATTTCAAAAGCATTCTATGACATAAACAATCCAATAGTATCCCACAATCAAAACTGAAGGTGGTCCAACAAAATATTGTGTTCAGTAAGTGAGATTTTTTTCATATTCATGTGAAGTTTGTGTACAAGTCTGTTTTTTGTTGGAAGACATTTGTTGATGTTAACTTGTATAGTACTCAGTAGCTCACTGAAGGCTCAAAGAATAAAAATCCTGAAAGTTTTTATAACAGAAAACAGATAAGATAGACACAAAATGATTGTCAATCAGCTGTCAATTAAACCAGTTATGCTGCCGACTCTTTTATTAAGACAGTGATGCAGAGATAACAAGCACAGCATAGATTTGAAAATACCAAGGGGAATAACCAGGCTTCTAAACACAAAGAAGTATACAGTTATCAGGAGGAGAGGGAAAGTTGTCTCATTTCATAGGGGAATATTTCAACCCTTACCCCTTGCAGCTCCATTTCAAGGGGTAATGCCAAAGGCATGGGCCAAGGGGGAGGGGTAAGGGGGAGGCCAAGGGGTGAATTGGGATTGGGCCCAACACTATTCACACAAAAAAAATTAAATGTGCAAAGTCAGCACCACATTAACTCTTTATATGAAAAACAATAAATGCATTCTTCCTTTGTTTGCATATCTCAGTTTTTTTTGTTTCGTTTTTGTCACTTCTGACTTAAATGAAGAAATATTTAGAAGTCCATGTGTTGTTAAAAACTCTGCATTCTGAATCAATCTGTCTTTTTTTGGCGTTAGCTGACATCTTCATGGGCTGAAACTGACCAACAAACCAATCTGTGCATAAGCAAAAAGCTAAGTAGAGAAAACAGTATTTCCGCTGGTAAGGTTTTCCCGTGCCGCCACACCATACATTTCAAACAAAAAAATCATCACCGTCGCATTAGACTTATTATACACATGTATAATATACGTATAATAGGCCAGTACAAATGTCCCGTCCCCTCAAATGAAAGATTGTGAAGATTTAGGAACGGAAACGTACAGTAATTAGTAACACATGTTAAGTTTCGCTTCTGCGTCTATGCTGCCCCGCCACATACATACCCACCCCCCCTTTTTATAAATATTATAAGTGGGACAGAAACCAGCCAACCACACATCCTCACCCGCCACCCCCATCCCAACTGTCACGCATCCCCCGGATTACATTACGCCACACCAAGAGATCAATTCCACAAGAAACACTGGAAAATATGCACAAAAAACCATTAATTTAGCAGATCCTATTACAATGATATATATTTGCACTGACTTTTAATTTGCCAGTGACCTCATGGGGGTCAGGTAGGGTCAGCCATCGGGTTGCATGTGGCCCGCGGGCCGTACGATGCCCAGGCCTGATCTAAGAGAAACAAATGTTCAGTGCCTACATGCTATTCTATATTGTACCATATTTTAAGCCTGTATAAAACAAATGGGCAAAGCCACCATGATAGTTTTTGATCTGCCATTTTTAACCAGTGTGCATGCTGTTTTTGAAGAGGCTGGCAGCATGAGAGCTGATGGATGGCTAACACTAACACTAATTTACTGACAGTAAAAGCTAAAACATGACATGAAAGACTGTAAGGCCAAATCATGTGATGGTCTTGTTAGTGAAAAATTACACTAGAGCTGAAAAGTGGATGAAATAAAAGCCTGTTACTTGTATAGTCATTGGTGTGTTTTACGCAGAGTATTTTCAAACTGTTCACTCTGTCGTACAAGCTTTGCCTTTTTGATGCACACTTCGGCTATTTTTTTTCACATCTCATTTTATTTCTACCTCTACCAATATATAATAATAATAATAATAATAATAATAATAATAATAATAATAATAATGATAACTTTTTGGGGGTTCATTTATACTTTTCATAATCTTGTTATTGTTTGATAGCAGACCTGCACTCTTTAACCTCAGATTCTGTCATTCTGTCACACAGTCTGGCATTTGGGACAATTTTCTCCTGTATGGGGAAATTCCAGCCCTGCAAAGATATCGTCCATCTGCTACATTTCCTAAAAGGCCATCAAGGGAGAGGGCAGGGTGGCTACAATTATGTAGTCACACAATCCCAAACACAGACGCACACACACACACACACGCACACACACACACACACACACACCTCTGTGGTCTGGGACAGCCATAGCAGTTTCTTGGCACATATGGCCTGGTCAATGTGATCAGTAAAGGCCACATTAACATGGTTGCATTGGGACTATTTGTCTCTCATACAAAGCAGCATGTTTTCCACCTGCTGTGTAATCTGCTGGGACACATTGCTTTCTGATGCCTACTAACCAATATCATCCTCATCATAATATACACTTGAGAATCAGAGGAAAAAAAAGGCTGTTATAGATTGTTACTTAATAGAAAATAACAACCGCTTGGGAATTTAACTGATCGTGACAAATTGTGGAACAGCAGAATGCACAGACAGGTGAAAAATGGAAGGAAAAATCAATTTTTGTTTTAGTCTTGTTAAAGTGCAGGGTCATCAAAATGGCTTCACTGCTCCTTTGCCTCGATTCTAAAGTCTGTGAACTCTGCTGGAGGAAAAAAGTAAAAAAGGAAATCCACCTGTCCAAAATACTGACACTCATCAACATTGGGAACATGTCCTTACTATCTTTTTAAAATGTAAGATTGTGTCCCTTTCACTTTTTAAAAGCACAGTTGATCAAAAATGTTTTGACAGTAGCTTGGATCATGAAATGTTAAATACCACGAGGACACAGAACTGTTAACTCCAGTTTTAGTTCAAGCAGTTGGACAAAGTAACAATATTGTCACATATGGGTATTGAACACTTTGGTGTAGAATAGGCTGTGATTTGTGGAAGAGAAGCAGTAGAGACTCTAAACATCTATGAGTATATTAGATTTTTACTTTATGATCATTATTGTGTTTAGTTTGTTAAGGTGGTGATGCTATTCTGTCAGTTGTTTCTGTTTTGGTGTAAATAAGAACAGTCATATTGGGTATTTTTATGCTCTGCTGACTGACAGGTGCTGGTGCTTTCTACAGTAGATGTGATATTGGCATTGTTCAACTGACATGCTGTTGCAGCCATGGATTTGATACATATGGATGAGTGTTACTTCCAGTCAACACCACGTCACTTTCTACACTAAGTATTTTGTCGACCCTGTTGTAGCTTAAGCCCTGCCCTTTTCATGCCATACCATAATGCAGATGTAGATGATTGTAGTCATTTACTCTGCCCTTATTCTTTGCCCCCATTACATTGCCTAAAAATCACAAATGTGGGAGAAAAACATTTTTTCATCTGTGCCTACTACTACAACACAATACAATGCCCTTGCCTGCAGGTGTTGAGCTGGCTTGAGATCTGTTCATTGTGAAGGCCACAGCATACGATCCACATCATTTCCATCCCCATCAACCCATTCAGTGACCCCTCATGTCCTATGGATGATGGCATTGTCATCCTGACAGAGACCACTCCCGTTAGGGTTTTCCTTTCTCACCCGTTCATCTATATTGTGTCTAAAATCTCTCCCTTAGTCACTCATACCTTTGAGATTTTGTGGAAAAAGGACCCAATCCTTGGTAGGATTCATGACTTTCGAAGAGTCCTTCAGTAAAATCAGATAACGTAGCATCCCGGAAATGTAGTCAATACGGATCCTTCCTTGACTTTGAGAAGCACCTATTTGTATGCACACAAGCAAGAATATACACTACAGCATATGTGAAGAGACAGATCTGGACAAATCAACCGTCTGCAAAGCTTGAGGGTCCACTGAGTGGTTTGATGAGTATGAAAAGAATGTGATTATATGCTATAGCTGTCATTATGACCAGAGCTCAACCCAACAGACCTTTTCACAGACATTTCAACTTGTTAAGGCAGCAGACATAGACCTGTGATTAGTATCTTGAATGTCTGAACTCCATTTACTGTAGACGTGTCAGTGTGAGGCTCTGGGGTTGTGCTTGCTGTGACGCCCTCCAGAGGAAACTAAATGGAACTGAGTCATTGTTGTTAGTGTTATTAATCAAACCTGTGCTTTGCCTGCGTTCACAATTCCAAATGTCTCCTGTGAGAAAGGACTATTTGAACACCTATGGGAGATTTTGGACGGATGTGTGACAACACTCAGCGCCACCTTCATCAAAACGACAAATGAGGGAAAGTCTTTTGGAAGAATGGTGTACCATTCCTCCAGTAGAGTTCAGAGGCTTAAGAATAAAGCAGTTATGGTGGCTACCTTGCAAAGACAGGGTTTTTCCTTTAATTTAATCCCTTCTGTAGGTTTCATCACTATCAGGATAATAGTTGATGGACTGGTCTGTAATGACGCATATGTCATTTCACTGTCACTAGATCATGTTTTCACTGGTTTCATTTTCCCTCCAGTGATGCTATATGCACCCGTTATATACACACCAATTAAAGTCATTAGTTTGGTTGAATTCACATTTGACACAAGCAACATATGCAAAACACAGTGCATGAGTGATGAGTGAACAAGTGAATGTGTCACGCCTAAATGAGGTGAACTCACTCCAGCTGTTTCTTGACTTTATCTCTGACTTTCTCCAGCTGCTCCCAGCAACCACCTAATCATTTACTCTTCACACACAGGGAGGCAGCAAGAGACAGAAAGAAAAAGTGATAGTGTAAACAGCTTTGCAAAATGTTTATGCTAATCAGTCATGTGTCGTGGTGTGTGTGTGTGTGTGTGTGTGTGTGGTATGTAAATGCTGTTAAAACAAATACCTGTGGTGACTTTTTTTCCTCTCAACCCTGATTGTGACTCCTGTGCATTTGCGCCTCTGGCTGCAGTACCCAGAGGCGTGGGTGGACTGGCCATCATGAGTGGTCAACTGGGAGGCACAAAGGCCAGCAGAAACCCATGCACTCCCCACAAAGAGTGAGTGTGGGATGTGGCGATGGTCAATATTCCTGCTCGTTTGACTGTTGTTGCTGTAAATACAAATGAGAGCATTACAAAGAAAAGAAAGAAATAGATATAATCTCATTCTAGTCATGGAAGAAAAATGACCAATAATGGATGGATCTAGGAGAGCAGTGGGCCAGCAGGTGTGATGTTAAACTGAAACAGCATCAAATTGCTATCATTTGCTGGATGAATTAAAGTATTTAGTAACTAGAAGGTCAACCAAGGCAAACCATCTACTTTTCTTCTCATCCCACACAAACCACCATTTCTCTTATACTTTGCTTCTTTTTGTGACTGTTTCCATGGTAACAAAGGTTTTAGCTCTAATTCATCAGCTGGTACCACGGGCTGGTTTATTAGAGAAAGTAAGCAAGTAAAGTGGTTACGCTCACTGTCTGGCAGAAATACATTTAATGGCACTCTGACTGTGTTCAGTTTGAATGCTGTAAAAACACAAAATGCACTTCATGTTGAGCTGAGCTACTCTGTCACTGCTTGGTTTGTCATAACTTAAATTTTAATCACAATCATCACTTAAAATGGAAGGCCATCGTCATTTGTATTCCTTTTCTGAAATCCAATGTCACAAGGCACTTTTTTTTTTCCAAATTTGAAGAATCTTGCCTACTACTGTTTTTCCCCCCACCAGTCTGTGCAGCCTCAAGTGGCACAACCATTACACTACCAACCACCCACTCCAAAATCCTTTATAACGACATAACAAATATTCTGCAAATTATATAAAAAAAAGAAAGAAAAAGAATCTTTAAAAACAATGTATAGTCTTAATAATAATCCCTCTCACTTATCACTTCTGACTCTCTCTGTAAGTGTATGTTGGTGCATTTACTTGCAGAGACTGGGCCCTCTGCCTATGTTTTCTATTTATCTCCCATTTTGCTGAGTTCAGGACCTGTGTGTAGGACAGTGTGTGTGGGTGGAACTATATAAAAACATATGACCCCCGTTCATTCTGCCCTTCTCACTTCCTGCCCTACTCTCAGTGCTGTCATTGTCTGTCTGAGAGCCACAACTCTGCACAAAGAACACAACAACAATGTCCTCTCATTTTGTCACTTCTCACAGATCTCTCAGGGATACAAAAAGCAGATAGAAGGAAGTGTGTACTTCAGCTGTAATCCATCTAGACCAGGGGACTTCAACCAAAATAGCAAGGTCCACAAATGGGGCTTTTCCACTGGCACCTACTCGGCTCTACTTGACTCTACTCTGTCAATAGGGATTTACGTTAGGTGATAGTACCTGGCACCAAGTACTTTTTCAGTCCTTATTTCACTTTTAGCAGTACCAACTTACTTGGCCAGGGTTCCAAACAAGCTGAATCAAGCCAAAAATGTGATGTCAACAGAATGCAAGCCACTGATCGGCCGCTGAAACCCAGTAGCTGAGTAGATATGAGTGGAAAAGCCCCGTAAGTCAGCCCTGCTCTCCAAAGGAGGTCTGAACAATTACAAATACAAATATATGCTTAAAGCCCAATTGAAGCATTGGGAAATTTTTGGGGGGAACCACACTTATGTCACTCAATTAAAACTCTGGTGGGCAGCATCCTAATGACAATTTAAAGGCCTGGGCCATTTGTTTCCAGTTGGAATCATTTCAATACAACAAAAACAATGGAGTATCTAATAGTAGAAGCACCATTCATATAGAACCAGTTATGACTGGAAAAATTGATCATCGCTTCTATTATTTTTGCTTGTCTTGTTCAGAAAGTTTTAGTGGTAAAGAAATGATACTCGTACTGTGAGATCTGCTTAGTGTTAGTGTATCCTGCCTTCACATGCTATGAGAGTTATGGTTACTAGTTATGAACTCAAAAATTGCACATGAACACCCCCTCAAGTTGGATTTTCCACTGGGGAACTGGGAAAAAATGTTGATACAGGAGTTGACCAGTTGAAAATAAACTTTGAACCTTTGAAAATGGTGGAGAGCAATAAGGGATTCATTGTGAATGATAAACAGTACTTTTATTAGCATTCTTCTGCTGTTAGCTGACGATTTTAGGGGCGGCCGTGGCTCAGGAGGTAGAGCAGGTTGTTCAATAACTGAAGAGTTGGCGGTTTGAATCCTGCTCTGCTGCTACTCACACTGGTGTATGAATGTTCGATGGTGGTCGAAGGGGCCGTAGGCATGAACTGGCAGCTACGCTTCTGTCAATCTGCCCCAGGGCAGATATGGATACATATATGGTTTACCACCACCAGAGGGACAATGTGTGAGTGAATGAATAATGGATCCACTACATGTGCTTTGAGTATACGTTAATAGAAAAGCGCTATATAAATCTAGTCCATTATTATTAT
Source organism: Ostorhinchus angustatus (assembly GCA_029822955.1). Classification (NCBI taxonomy): domain Eukaryota; kingdom Metazoa; phylum Chordata; class Actinopteri; order Kurtiformes; family Apogonidae; genus Ostorhinchus; species Ostorhinchus angustatus. The sequence continues at coordinate 27,029,987 of JAPTMW010000001.1, forward strand.
TTTGTACATTTATAGAATGCACAACTTGCACAAAAAAGTAAAAAAAAAAAAAAAAAGATGATTTAGCACGTCCAAAACTGTTTTACCCTAGTAGTAATTCTCAATAGATTGTGCCAGCCATTTTTCATTTCACTACAACAAATTTTGTGGAGGATGCTTGGTGAGGTTTTTATCTGTAATTGCTGTTGTGTCTTTGCTTATAATGTTAAGACATCAATGCCCACTTTGTTATTGGTCGGATATGCTCAGGATATACTTGCAGGGAAACATCTGATGATCTCTGTGAAACGTTTACATGCAGTTACCTGTGGTCTCTGTTACTCCTAACTTTTTTACAAGAAAGACTGAGGGAAATTTACCCAAATATATGGGTGGCCCTCAGAATTGCTATCACTCTTCTACTGACAGTTACCACACCATAGATGGGCTTCTCCAAACTGAAAGTGATGAAAACTTACCTGAGATCCACAATGTCTCAAGAGCATCTTAATGGTCATGTATTAATAAGCATAAATCGCAAGGTTTCAAGGCAAGTGTCATTTGATGAAACCACTGATAATTTTGCAGTAAGGAAACCTACATATGTCAGACTTGAAGCATATGGACCAGAGATTGTAGTTTTACATGTTGGTCCTCCATGTGTTACTTTATGTTCTGTGTTAACTGTTTTATCTGTGTTCTGGTGGAAAGATGATATCAATCCATTTGCACACCTTATTAAAATTAATTCTTACCCCTCAAAGTCCTAAGCTGGCCTGGGGCTCTCCGGTATTAAAAAGTGAAAAACAATTCCAAAATTTACACACTGAAAATAAAGGTTGAAACTTTTTTCCCACTGAGTTTCATGAAAATCAGTGGTTACTGTATACTTCTGCTGACAGACAAACAGAAGGATGGACAAACAAATGGCAGAGATCACATAACTTAATATTAATGTTAGAATATTTCGTGGGTACCATGACAACCATTTTGGTATCACAGTCACCTCATCTAACACTAAAGGATTCTTATGTAAGTTATACATCAATATGCTGAATTTGGACACTGGGAAAAAGAGCCGGACATTGAAGTAACTGGAGACATGTGGCAAGACGCCTGGGAAGTACATTTGTTTTGTTCCTCCACCAACTCCAAGATCTGGACAGACTTCTTTTACAAAAACTTTTAATTTGCTTTGTTATTACTCCAAAACACAAGTTGAAAGAAACTGGCACTGAATCATGCTGATGCAGGAAACGTGGATGGTTGATAACGCTCATGTCTTTTGATCTCCTTGCTCTGCTCTCTCTGTATGGAGGGAAGCTGCAGCAAAACTCATCCCTTGTCTTGGACCTTGATTTGGATCAGATCTTGCTGGCAGTGAGCAAAAAGGCCATTGCATAAAAACAGTAGCTTGAGAAAAACTGTCCTACTGCTGGTAACTTTATCAAATACTGTTAAAGCAGTACATCTTCAAGAACAGATGCCCCACTCCTTGCAGCTACAAAAAGAACTGTGGTGACTTTCCTATGACCGATTTTGCATGTTTTCTTATTTTTTGTGCATAACATTAATAATGTGTTCATTGTATAGGTTTGGGGAATCTGATTTCACAAAAATTGTACTTTTGTTCAATGAGCCATTCATATTTATGGAGGCAGGTGGTCTTTTCCATGAAAACATGCACTTCCGTGTTTCTACAGTATCTCAGAACAGACTTCCTCTCCTTCTCCTTTTCCTCTTAAATGTGAACCAGTGTTAAAGTCGTCAAATCAAATTTGATTTATGACATATCTTATGCTACACATAATGTACAGTATACACCAGTATCTGGGTCAACTG